>JACVVK020000734.1:0-35000 GCA_018292915.2 Batillaria attramentaria | reverse complement strand
AAGTTGTTTTCAAGTATATACTATTTCTCACTGAGACATCGATTAGACCCTTTTGTGTTTTTGCAGAGACGTTTAAAAATAACTAAAACAACGCTGGAATATTGAAAGAATAGTTCTATAGTTGCTTTCACATCTTACAATTTCGTAGGTTGCCCATAACCGAGAAAATGGCGGACGCAGCACCAGCTTCAACCGAACCAGGGGAGACGAAATGTCCAGTGTGCCATGAGGATTTCACAGAGCCCAAAATCCTGCCTTGCGGTCACCTCCTCTGCCTGCAGTGTCTCGTCAAGTGGCTCCAGAGTTGTGTCGAGTGCCCGCTGTGTCGATCTGAGATCGCATTTGCCTCAGCCACCGGTCCTAAACAACTCGCTGGACATCTCAATAACAGGTCTAAGAACACATTTGTTTTCTGCTGTTTGGCTACTGCTAATATTATCAGGTAGCACACTTCCTTCAAAACGGATTTGCCCATCAAAACAGACAATGGTTTCCAGAAGGAAGACATGTCGACAAGCTTCATGACAAAAAAAAAAAAAAGTTTTTAATGTACTGTTGCGGTGTCCGTGCCAATCCCACATACTGAAGTAGCACAAAACTGAGAAACGGCTACTTGCAGACCGTAAGCCGGTGTGATGAGGAACGTCAGTTCAGTCCTCATTAGGGATGTGTGTTTCTGCTCCGTGTCAGTGTACACGATGAATCAACGGCGAAGCACATTCAGTCATTCATTCATTCACAGGCACTTTCCTATTCGCGTGTCGCCTGCTTACCGGAGAAACGACACTCGGGCATGTCAACAAGGATAGCGAAGCACAGCCCGCTGATTGGCCAAAACATTATCACGTGCGCCTGAGAGCCAATCAGCGCCGGCTTACGGTCTGCAAAACTGTGCACACTGTTACCCAAGGAGATGCTTTAAAATGGGTCACTCATCAAGTCGAGTCTGCCATTTATCAACACAACATACATGCCTCTTTTCACCCAAACCCAAAATTTGGCCTCAAATGCACTTTTAACAGCTGTAAACCATCAAGGAAAACAAGGGGAAATTCACTTTAATAATGCCGAACCTCTTACTCCTAGGGGCGGTCGGTGGTCTAGTGGTTAAGAGACTTGTCATCAATGCGAGAGGTCAGGGGTTCGAGTCCCATTCGGGGTAAAGAATTTTTCCTTCTCGTATGTGGCACCGATCATTCGGGCCGATCGTCGGGGGTTCTCTCCCGGGTACTCCGGCTTCCTCCCCCTCTGCTTTGGAAATGTCCAGCCTAAAAAAAATTGACAAATAAATGCAACTCTAAATTCCGAAACTTAAATAGCTGAGCTGACCCTTCGCACCACGTGATTGTAATGTGTTTATGTCCAGTGTGTGAGAGAATGTGTGTGATTCACGTGAGCGTGCGTGTTGGGTTCAGTTCGCCTCGCTTTGAGCCGATTCATGAAATTGGGTAAAGTGCCTATACAATACTCATTACAGACCCATACGCTTAAGTCAAACACGCTTAAGTCGAACTTCGGATACGTCGAAGCAAAAAGTTTTTCCCGGCAAAACTTGCTCTTTGTATGACTATATTTTCCACGGATAAGTCGAACGAGTACTCAAAAACGGATAAGTCAAAACTCGGTTATGTCAAACGGAATCTGCAATTTTAGCCTCGGATAAGTCGTACCAGTCGCTGGCACGGGAATTTCTTTTTGTCCTTCTGATGCATCAGCGCCAAAACACGGCTTGCACAGAGATTTAACATTTTCCGTGCAAGTACAGGTTGACAGTGTTATGTGTCCTGCGGGCCTTAGGGCTGGTTATCTTGGGTGGTAGAACACGAAATTGGCGAGAAACACGTGCAAGAACAGATCTGAGAGATGCGTGAGATCTGACCCTGTGCCCCTGATCTGTGAGGTTTTCTGTCGCCAGTGTTAAGATGGTGATTTGCCATCGGTTTCGGAGGGTAAGCATTGAGTTATTCCTGGTGTGTGAAATGTGTGTGTGTGTGTGTGTGTGTGTGTGTGAGAGAGAGAGAAAGAGAGAGTTTGCCGGTTGGTGCCGTTAGAGTTGTATCTTGCTGCTATTTGACTGCGTGTGTTTATAATTATGACGTTGCACTAGAATTTATTGAGCACATGCGATCATATGACTGCGAACGCGCGCGCGCGCGCACACACACACACACACACGTGCACAGATGACGCTGCTGATCTTACAAGCAGAATAAGAGTCAGTGAAACTAGAAAAGAAGAAGAAAACATAAGCTGGAAACTTATCACCGTTTGGTGCCAGACAGTTAGTTAGTTAGTTAGTTAGTTTTTTAGGGCTTTACGCCGCGCAAGCATGGTGCCAGACAGCTTTCATGTCAGAACGAAACAGCCATCAGAAGAACTTGGCTTTCTAATTCCTCTGCATTGCATGTGTGACTATGGTAAGACCAAGCCAATACTCTGAACTGAAAGTGAACTCAAAGTGAACAAAATAGCTACGGAGATTCGATGACATGGCAGCTTACACGAATATAACAAATCCTAGCAGTAAGGCTCAGTATAGTTCGCACCCCTGGGCCGTACTGGGCAAACTATTCAAACGCATCCACACTCGTTTAGTAGAGTTCGCCTGCTTATATCGATTTAGGGTTAGATTTAGGGTTAGGGTTACCTTGTGGTGACTGATGGTGCAGTCGCTATGTTATTCAGACGGTCGCAGTGCATTTACAGCAGGTGCAAGTGAGTGAGTGAGTATTTTAAGGCTTAACGCCGCGTCAGCGACAAAGACTAATTCGCGGCAGCCACAAGTTTGAAGGCCCCTTCGTTAAAAGGTAAAAGGCTGGATTAAAACAACTAGTAAATATAGGCTAAAAATTTATAGGTTAAATTAGATTCTACCAGTCTTGGGTTACCACAAGTTCAAAACGTCAAGCATGGGTCTTGAACATGAATAAGTTCAAACACAATGTTCAGATTTTATGAAGGTTAGTTAGTTATTTAATCAGATTTTATGAAACAAATTGACTTCCCGAAGGAAGCCAAAAATCTTGTCTGGAGGGACATTTCGGAACAAGAGCTCCATTGATTCGGCAGTGAAATACTTCTGTCGAACCTCCGTGAGGTCTGCACAAGAAATCAAAATATGTTTAATGGTATCTGGCTCATCGCAGCCAAAACAGAAAGGGCTCTCTTCACCTTTCAGCAAGTGCGAGTGGGTATAATATGCGTGCCCAATATGGAGACGGGCCAGGACAACCTCTTCCCGACGGTTAGTCCTACACCGGGGAATGATTTCCCGAAGTTTGGGAACTATACTGTGGAGTTTATTGTTATCAAGAGTATCCCACTGGGCTTGCCATTGATCTACTATGTACTTATTTATTAAGGGTTTAAAATCAGTAAAAACACTACTCTTGCTAGCCACAGGACCATACAGCAGGTGCAAATGACACAAGGGGGCGAACTATACCAACGCAGCAGCAGTAAGTTCATGTTGACCAGGGAAAGTAAATTTCAGTTTCCAAATCGAATCAAGGGGTGAAAAGGTGCAACTCGCTTAACTCGAAGCTAGAGTCGAAATTCGACCTTATCCGTCGTCACGGATAAGTCAAACTTCGGATACGTCGAACAAAAATCCATTTCCCCTGCGAATTCGACTTAAGCGTGTTCGACTGTATTATTATTATTACTCCCTAACCTGTCTCATTTGCATTGTACTCTGTGACCAGCAGTCCGAGGGCCTGTTCGGAGATTGCCAACAAGCTTCCTACTGACTTGTCCATGGTTGCGCTCGTGGGCAGCACCAAGCTGCTCGGCAAAGACCACTTCTGCTGCGTTTGCGATGATGTGGCTGCTACCTCCGTCTGCTTCGACTGTCACGACATGCTGTGCCAGTCTTGCGTCAAGGTGCACGGGAAGCTATCGGGGACCCGGATGCACACGGTTGAAACCCTGGCCTCGCTCACTCCTCAACGTCTAGCCGCGAGTCGCCCTGCTTTATGTCCGTCTCACGAAGACGAGCGGGCCAGGCTGTTCTGCCCCACACACGAAGCTTCCATCTGTCTTCTGTGCGCTACGTCAGACCACCGCGCATGTCAGGAAGTAACGAAGCTCGAGACGAAGCTTGAAGAGGCGGCGAAGGTCCTGAATGAACTTGTCAGCGTGCTCTCAGAAGGGGAAACCAGGCTGGAGGTGGCGATGGTCGAGCTAGATCAGCACGCGGCTCAGATAGACAAGAACACCGAGAAGGCAGCCCAGGACATCGACGCTGCTTGCGATCGTCTGCAGAAGTCAGTGGAGGCCTGCCGTCGTCGTCTCAAAGAGCTCGCCCAAAGCGCAAAAACAGACGCCATATTCGCAGTGAACGTAGCAAAAGGCATCCTGCAGAAAAGACGCGGGAATCTGACGTCACACAAGCAGCTGGTCGGACGGGTTCAGCAGACGACACCCAGTTCGTGTTTCATTGAGATGGCGACAAGGCTTCGAGACAGAGTAAACGGAATCGACTGCAGCGTTTATCTGCCGTCTTCCGCGAGGACAATCACCAATCCCATGCTTGTGATCGAAGAGATGCCGCTGATGCAGGTGGAGAGAATGCTGGCTCATCTTGGGGAGCTTAAGGTGACGGCTGCTGCAGTTTCGGCTCAGCCGATAGACCCCGACTTGTCTGACCCTCGCCACAAGACCTTTTGGGAAGATACTCGCCACACGGTAGTTAAAGACAAACGTAGATCAGGCAAAGTACATTTCAAATATTGAGCATATAAACAGTCCAGTGATGAAGATTGAGGTTTTGTATGCTTAAACTGTCATCCATAGATCTGTGGACGCAACCAAACTAAGACCATACACCACCAACAACAACATAAGCAACACAAATAAACAAACAAACAAATAAACAAACAAACAACAACACAACCATCAACAAAACCAACAAACACAAACATCCACCACCAACAACAAAACAAAGAAGAGCCCCTACCCAGACATTATCCATTCAACACGGACCCCCCACCCACTCTTCGGTATTCTGAACTTCTCATGCCCTAAGCTGAGCTTAGCTGCTTCCCTTGAGGTGCATTAGCTATGGTGACATTGTCTGGTTATTACGTGGCATTTCAACAAAGCCCTGTGACCACAAACAAATGAGCTTCTTTGGAGTCCGATAATGAATGCACAGAGAGAGAGAGATAGATGGGGGGGGGGGGGATCACAGTCATCCCCCTTCCAACTTCGTGAGCAAGGGCTTAATACACAGACGACTGAGTTACCCCCTTTCCAACTTCGTGAGCAAGGGCTTAACAGACAGACAACTGAGTTACCCCCTTCCCAACTTCGAGAGCAAGGGCTTAACAGACAGACAACTGAGTTACCCCCTTCCCAACTTCGTGAGCAAGGGCTTAACAGACAGACGACTGAGTTACCCCCTTTCCAACTTAATTCGTGAGCATGGTCTTAACAAACAGACAACTGCAACGACACAAACGCAAACCTTATTGCTTAGAGAGTTCTAGCATGTGTTAGCGTTCTTTGGTAATTTGGCTTCGCGCTGTAGAGCGTTACTAGGTGTAAATACAGGCGTTAGGACACAAATTGAGAGTGGAGTCAAGAATTGTTTTCAAGCACCTGGGCCCGCATGTAAAAGTCGGGGTTAGGGAGTTTAGCCCCGGGTTAGAGTCTAATCTCGAACTAAACTAGCTCTAGGGTTAATTTTTTTTTTTTTAAATCAGGAAGCGGGTCCATTCCAGCAAAGTGCCTCTGCCGTTACAGAAGGATTTTTGTCTTTCTTTCTTCGCTTCGGTTTTTTTTTTTAAATTTAATTTTGTTTTGGGTTTACTTCTGTCCTTGTCTGAGTTAGGCCCGTAGCCGTGGGTTAAATTAACCTCGAGTTCTACATGTTCTGTTTTGCGAGTGTGCTAGTTTGTAGGCATTTCGTTGTCACGAGAAAGCGTGATTTTCGTGATTTTTGCATTTCGTAGGGCAAGATGCATGCCAGGGGGGTAGCAAGAGGAGGCAAGCTGCCAGTGAAGCTGGGACGTTTTGCGCACAACAGACAAAAGTGACGTTGAGTGCTTTTGGGTGAAGTGGCTTTCTGGTCTAAACAGGAAGTAGACTAGCATTACTCCAGTGACGCCTGTTGTTGTTGTTGTTGTTGCTGTAGTTTTTGTTTTGTTTTTCTTTTCTGTTTTCATGTGTGCGCACCGCAGTGTCCGCTACGTACATGGCTGGGATACACGTATCACAGTATTTCTGTATGTCTTTTACTTTTTAACCACCGTTTTCATAAATATAGAGCGTGTATTGCATAGTACTTGTTTTGCCTCTGTGTATACTCATACTTAGTCTTGTAACCGAAAAACAACAACAACAAAAATCTCACAATCTTGTATGCTTAAACTGTCCTCCATAGATCAGTGGACGCAACCAAACTAAGACCACACACCACCACCAACAACAAAAGCAACACAAACAAACAAACAAACAAACAAACAATAACACAGCCATCAACAAAACAAACAAACACAAACACAAACATCCACCACCAACAACAAAACAAACAAGAGGGGTGGGTGGGTGGGTGTTTGGGGTTTAACGTCCCTTTCCACCACATGGGGCGGTCGGTGGTCTAGTGGTTAAGAGACTTGTCACCAATGCGAGAGGTCAAGGGTTCGAGTCCCATTCGGGGCAAAGAATTTTTCCTTCTCGTACGTGGCACCGTTCATTCGGGCCGATCGTCGGGGGTTCTCTCCGGGTACTCCGGCTTCCTCCCCCTCTGCTTTGGAAATGTTCAGCCCACCAAATTTGAAAAATAAATGCAATTCTAAATTCCGAAATTTAAATAGCTGAGCTGGCCCTTCGCACCACGTGATTGTAATGTGTTTATGTCCAGTGTGTGAGAGAATGCGTGTGATTCACGTGAGTGTGCGTGTTGGGTTCAGTTCGCGGCGCTTTGAGCTGATTCAGGGTAAAGCGCCTATACAATACTCATTATTATTATTATTATTATTATTATTATATCAAAGACGGGGAAACGATGACAAAGCCAGCACAAATATGTGGCCCCAGCTGGGATTGAACTCACAACCCGAGCATTAGAAGTCCAACGCTCTACCATTCGACCACCCCGGCCACCCAAACAAACAAGAGCCCTTACCCAATGGCAGTATAACTTCCTTTAAAAAAAACATGTCCCGAAAAGAAAATCTCCAAAAGGAGGTTTACAGTTATTCTGGTATTGCTGACGTGAAACCATTTCATTGAATAAAACAGTTGTATGAACATTATAAAAAAAAAAAAAAAAAAAATCGAAAGTTTCAGAATCTGGTTGATTGAAAATTATGGAGACATGAAATAAATGTGTTCGGAATGCCGTGATGAAACTTTTCTCTTACTCGGAGTATTTTTTCCTTCATCCAGGATGCTTTGAAGAAAAAGGAGCGAAAAAGGAATGAAAAGAACGAAAAGAAGAGCAAAGAAAGGAAAGAGAAACGAAGAACTGAGGAGAAAAAAAAAAAAAAATCATGGGCAGTAAGCATATGAAAACATGTAAACCACAGACGTGATGAGTTGTCTCCCTTATCATGGCGATCTGGCTTCGATGGAGTCTGGGACGAGTACAATTAATTTTGCTGGAGCAAACCTAGTACCCTAGTGTAATCGAGGATCCAGGATGTGACTTCCCCGATCACTCACGGGTTAGCTATGACTGGAATAAACCCAAAAGCAGCAAGCAACACACACACACACACACACACACACACACACACACACACACACACACACACACCGTGACACACACACCGTGACACACACACACACACACACACACACACACACACACACACACACACGCACGCACGCACGCACGCACGCACGCACGCACGCACGCACACACACAGAGGCAGAGAAGATTTTCACTTTCACGACTCTGCCATGTGACTGACGACCGCACAATCACATCATTTGTCTCCAAGTCCTTAAACCCTCATTCAGCCACAAGAGTCAGTAACTGAGAACCTGGCGAATAGTTCCATACTTCGGCCGGCAAACAGTTGAGAGAGAGAGAGAGAGAGAGAACTTCGGCTTTTACAACCCTCCCGTCAACGGCCACACAATCACATCATTTTGTCTCCAAGTCCTCAACCCTAATTCAGCTTCGGCGGGTCAGTAAGAAACTGGCTGTCAGTTCCAGATTTCGGCAGAGAGAGAGAGAGAGAGAGAGAGAGAGTGCAGAGCGCAGAGAGAGAGAGAGAGAGAGAGAGGTTACTGCGCAACTTCTGATCAATAGCATTTGCAATTAGCGTTCCATTCAGACCTGGGCAGCCCACATTGGCCTCTCTCGTCTTGTTCCAAGGCTCTGTGAGGACCGGTCGTTAGGCTGGTCACAAACGGAAACCACTAGCAATGCAGATGGCTTATTTAGTCCAGCAGGAAAATGACGTTATGTTGTTAACTGTGAAAAGGACTGCTGACGTCAGAGGCTGATG
The DNA here is from genome assembly GCA_018292915.2 of Batillaria attramentaria. Lineage (NCBI taxonomy): Eukaryota > Metazoa > Mollusca > Gastropoda > Batillariidae > Batillaria > Batillaria attramentaria. The sequence continues at coordinate 26,538 of JACVVK020000734.1, read as the reverse complement.
TCTGCTGACCAGACATTGTGTGTTTCTGTTCAGTTTCATTTTAGTGCATTCAGTTTTTCTTTTTTGAAAACTTTGAAGAACAGCACTGTCTTCTGTGTTCACTGTTTCAGTTTTGTTTTCAGTTTTTTTTCTCTCTCTGCCTGCGAACCTGAGAAATGCGACCACTCAGTCTGTTTTTAGAGCATTCTAAAACTTTTTTTTTTTTGCAAAGCCTTCCAGTAATGTACTGTGTAAATCAGTTTCACCAGTGCATGTCTGTCCATCTTTGTAATAATTATGTGCGTGAGTGTCGGTGAGTGATAGGCGCATTGAGTTTTATTCTACAGAAATGCGTCCTACAAATACCATCTAGTATTATTGTTTATTACTGTGCTAGATCTTTCCGAAACGCTAGCTGTCCCTACTCTTTGGGACTCTTGGCCTAAGCCACTTCATTATAATGAGCATTGTAGTTTTTATCGGAATTTTATCGGTACTCCTTTTTGCTTGGATCACTTGTTACATAAATTATTACAGCCTGTGTGGTATATCATTGCAGGCACGCCTGTTTTGCTGTGATCAGCCAGTCTGAATGAGGAGTGAAGGAGCGGACGAGTGCGTGCGTGCGTGCAGTGCGTGCGTGCGTGCGTGCGTGTAAGTGTGTATGTGTGTGTGTGTGTGTGTGTGTGTGTGTGTGAGAGAGAGAGAGAGAGAGAGAGAGAGAGGATGACGTTCATACACATAGTTCACACACACACACACACACACACACACACACACACACACACACACACACACACACACACACAGGGACTACGCACGCTTACTTCAATGCAGTTCAATTTATTGCAGCCACGGAATGACATTTCACCTTGTCTAAAAAGTACTGAGAATTATATTTACACTTCTGCGCCACAAACAGAGAAATACACTGGAAACTACAAAACACACAAAGCAATTGCCACGCCCCGTGTTTAGTGACTGGATTTCATTCATCTAGTTTGTCTTCATAGTTCTCGTTACAACCCTTGGTAATTCTGCCTTAGGTACGCTGTTCGCATTTTCGCTGAAGGGGGCAATTAAGGTTGAATACACTATCAATAAGTTTTAGATAGGCTGTACATTGAGGAGCTGTAGTGAAGTGATTTCCTGTGACAGCCCTTACTCACTGGACACAGTGGAGGTGTGTCAGGACTTCAGGCAGGATGGTTGTCTTCACTCTGGAACACGGCTGCACAAATGCATGTACACAAATAATCAATAATACTGAATTTTGTGTAAGGGCTCTTTCCTCCCCCTCCCTCCACCCTCCCCTCCCCAGGCAGGAGAGCCGGGATAACCGGATGGTAAAGCGTTGGAATTACGATACTCGGGTCGGGGGTTCGAATCCCAGCTGGGGCCAAATATTTCTGCTGGCGTTTTACGTGTTGCCCCGTCTTTGATATCACTTGCGAAGCGCTTGGCTTCTGATCACCGCGATCCCGGTGCTGGCTTGTGAAGCGCTTGCCTACTGATCACCGCGATCCCGGTGCTGGCTTGTGAAGCGCTTGCCTTCTGATTACCGCGATCCCGGTGCTGGCTTGTGAAGCGCTTGCCTACTGATCACCGCGATCCCGGTGCTGGCTTGTGAAGCGCTTGCCTTCTGATTACCGCGATCCCGGTGCTGGCTTGTGAAGCGCTTGCCTTCTGATCACCGCGATCCCGGTGCTGGCTTGTGAAGCGCTTGCCTTCTGATTACCGCGATCCCGGTGCTGGCTTGTGAAGCGCTTGCCTACTGATCACCGCGATCCCGGTGCTGGCTTGTGAAGCGCTTGCCTACTGATCACCGCGATCCCGGTGCTGGCTTGTGAAGCGCTTGCCTACTGATCACCGCGATCCCGGTGCTGGCTTGTGAAGCGCTTGCCTACTGATTACCGCGATCCCGGTGCTGGCTTGTGAAGCGCTTGCCTACTGATCACCGCGATCCCGGTGCTGGCTTGTGAAGCGCTTGCCTTCTGATTACCGCGATCCCGGGGCGGGCTAGCGAAGCGCTTGCCTTCTGATTACCGCGATCCCGGTGCGGGCTTGCAAAGCGTTTGCCTACTGAGAACAACGATCTCGGTGCTTGCTTGCGAAGCGCTTGCCCACTGATCACCGCGATCCCGGTGCTGGCTTGCGAAGTGCTTGCCTTCTGATCACCGCGGACCCGGTTGTTTTGTGGTAAAAACCGCTAACGGGGAGACTCAGGATTGCGGTGATCAATAATCGGGATCGCGGTAAGGAGTAGAGAGTGAGTTAAAAGACTCCGCTCACCTGATCTCACAGATGTATCTGTTGTGTGAATGACAGTCTCTGTCGTTCCACCTGGAGTTGTGAGGAGACACGACGCGGATCGTGATGCAGTCTTCGTCACCAACGTTGTTCGGCTCGGGTCCAAAACTTCCGTTCGGATCAAGAGACCAGTCAAAGAAAGTGATGGCGCGGCCGTCACTCGCCCACTGGTACACGCCCTCCGTATCCCTGTCATTCCCACCCAGCCAGTAGCCACCTGGAACGATGATCTTACTGATAATGGCAACTTACTTACTTACTTAGGCCCTTGGATCCAAGTGGAGCATAGGCCATCGACAACCCTTTGCCATCGCACTCTGTTCTGGGCTATTCTTGCCACTCCAGTCCAGGTGGTCCCCTGCTTATACAGCTCTGCCTCAGTGTCCCGCCTCCAGCTGTTGCGAGGCCGCCCTCTCTTCCTTTTCTCCTGCGGGTTCCATGTCAAGGCTTGGCGTGTGGTGCTGGATGCTGGCTTCCTGAGGGTGTGTCCAATCTAGCCCCACTTCCTCCGCGGGATCTGCTTGGCCACTGGTTCCTGCCCCGCTCGCTCCCACAGCTTTTCATTCCGGATCTTCTCTGGCCATCGGATGTTGAAGATGTAACGGCAATGGCCATTTTGCGTTTACCCTTTCTCGAAGCTCACGTTGGTGGCTACACTGAGGCGTTTTTGTACCACTTGTAAGAGCAAGAAAAACAGAATAAGCAACAACAACAGATACGGCAACCTACAACAAAAATAACTTACTTATCCCACTCGTTCTGTCCAGTCTGGCAAACTGCTTCAGGAATTCGTTCTCATCGAACGTGTCAATTTCAGCCAGCTTACCTCCTTGCTCTTCACATGCGGCCTGTAACAAAACCAACCAAAGTTATTTTACACATGTGTTAACACGCCAAGGCGGTGGAAAAGCCCCTGCCGAGACATTTTCCTTTTACCAGCGACTCTCCCACCCCCTGTTCGGTGTATTTGTCCGATATGGGAGAAGGGAAGTAACTTCTCATGCCTTAGGCCGATCTTAGTTGCCTCCCTTGAGCTGCAGTAGCTTCAGTAGGCACAGGCCGGTGTTACGTAGCATTTCAACAAAGCCCTGTGACTTTGACCCTGTTCAAGGTTATCCAAAACAAACAGGCTTACTTAAAGTCTGAAAATGAACACACATACACGCACACGCACACACACACACACACACACACACACACACACACACACACACACACACACACCAAAAATCGTGTTGACTGGTTCAAACGTTCTTGTGATATTTTGCAGAAATGCAGACAAACAGACGTACGCAGTTGATCTCAATAACCCCTTTCCACTACGTGGGCAGGGCCTTAAATATAAGAAATCGCCATGTACCTTCTCATTGTTTGACTTCTTTGTGAGGCATAAAATCGTGCATCTAAAACCTGTCTGGTTCACTTTTTTTTTTTTAAAAGTGCAGAAAGCATACAGTTTATGCTTCAGCCCGAAACATCTACCTGAAACCTGAGGTAGTTTGCGTGCTGTCCTTATAAAAGAGTTCTGGGCAGCAAGCCCGCGAGACTTTCGGGCTGAACTGTATAGCTTACACATTTCTTTCAGTTTAGGTTGTGATTTTAATAACTTTTCAAGCGTGACTCTCACTCAGAGTGGGTGGCTTGAAACATGAACATCCGTTCAATTCTACCCTTATCTGGAGAAAGTTTTGTTGCCTACGAAATTCATGGTGCTAAACGTCCGTTTAGGTCAACGACATGCAAAAAAAAAGGCTGACCTTTGCATCTGGCCAGTTAAGACTTTCAGCACTGATGTTGTAACAGGAATCCTGAAACCGCAGCGGATATCCGGGAGGGCAAGCTGTTTGTAAACACACACGCACACGCACACACACACACACACAAACACACACACACACACACACACACACACACACACACACACACACACACACACACACACACACACAGAGTCGTAATGAAACACCGTTTGAGCGATAGAAAACTAAGAAAACTGAAACACGGTGATTCTGGAAATGAAAATACTGTGATCGTCAAAATTGTCAGATCGCGTACATTTTGAAATTCGGCTCATGCTATTGTGACTGCAACTGTTCGGGGACGACCCGAATTTCCCAGCAACAGGAGAAATAAATACGTAATATATTAGTGCGTGCGTGCGTGGGTGCGTGCGTGAGTGTGTGTGTGTGTGTGTGTGTGTGTGTGTGTGTGTGTGTGTGTGTGTGTGTGTGTGTGTGTGTGAGAGAGAGAGAGAGAGAGAGAGAGAGAGAATGAATGGATTTGCTGTGAAAGATGTGATATTGCAAGTAAATTAGTAGTAGTAGTACTGGTAGTGGTAATATTACTTCACCTATATATAAATATATTTTGCTATTGTTGGGTAAGTTCTTGCACACGCCAAACCAATGTTATGTTGTTTTTATTGGCTTAGAATCTTAATTTGTCATTTTTTAATATCATATTTCGAACTCTGAATCAAAAGACAAATTTCGATTTTATACTTGTTATTTAATGGACAATGGTGTCTTTGAATTTGAATTTCAAATAAATGAATCAATAAACTCACGTATGGCAAACAGTTCAAGGTCTGAAAGTCTGTCACCAAAGTCTGCCTTCACGTCTGCGACACATGTCTCAAGGTCGCTAGTCCTCGTGTCCAAGGCTGCTACAGCTGCCTCCAGGGCTACGCAGCAAGGCACGGGAGACTCCGAGGAACCAGAGCTGGAACCGCTTCTCTTCTGCCTCTTGGCCGACGTCACAAGGACACAGCCAGCCAGGAGGAGGGCGACAAGGGCCAGTGATCGTGTCATGATGTCCTGATCTGGAAAATAGTTGTTTTTTTTAATTGTTGTTGTTGTTGTGGTTAATGTTGCTGCTGTTATTGTTGTTGTTGTTGTTGTGTTTGGTACTGTTATTGTTGATGTTGATGTTGCTGTTATTGTTGTTGTCGCTGTTGTTGTTGTTGCTATGTTTGTTGTTGCTATGTTTGTTGTTGCTGATATTGTTGGTGGTGCTGTTATTGTTGTTGTTGTCGTTGCTGCTGCTGCTGTTACTGTTGTTGTTGTTGTTGTTTTTGGTGTTGTTATCGTTGTTTTGTTGTTATTATTGGTGGTGGTGGTGGTTTGTTTTTGTTTTTGATTTTTGTATTTGTTTTCGTTTGTTGTAGTTGTTGTTGTTTTTGTTGTTGTTGCTGCTGTTGGCGGTGGTGGTGGTGGTTTTTTTTTCGTTTGTTGTTGTTGTTGTTGTTTACTGAAAACCTTGTTTCGGAAACGAAATACCGATACAGATACACGGGAAGGGGAAAAACAGACAGTCGAGTCCCAGTTACAAGTCACGAGGGAGGAGTACGAGAAAGCAGGGCGGTGCTTATAAAAGATCGCTCAGTTTTAGTGAATGGCCGAAATTGTTGGTTTTTTGTTTGTTTGTTTGTTTGTTTTTCTTTTGAGAGGGGGAAGGAGGGGCTGTGTGTGTGTGTGTGTGTGTGTGTGTGTGTGTGTGTGTGTGTGTGTGTGTGTGTGTGTGTGTGTGTGGTCTGTTTGGAGACATAGCGCTCTAAAAATGTCCTGTCAAATGGGTGAGGTTTAAAGACGCCGCACGGAAGTTTTGATATGCGCAGAGATGTGGATTTGCGAGAGAAGCAACGCAATCCGATACCCATCCGCATTCGATCCGCATTAAAAAAAAAAAAATAAATAAGTAAATAAATCGCTCATTGGTCAGATTTTTTGCCCTGTTTGCGCTTTATTTCACTGGTTCAAAGCGCCGCAAGCTGAACTCGACACGCACGCTCACGAGAACCACACGCGTTTTCTCACACACTGGACATGAAACACATTCTAATCACATGGTTCGAAGGGTCAACTCAGCAATTTAAGTGTCCTAAGTTAGAACTGCATTTTTTTTTAATTTTGTGGGCTGAACATTTCCAAAGCGGAGGGGGAAGAAGTCGGAGTACCTGGAGAGAACCCCTCGACGATGTGCCCGAACGGTTTCACGTACGTCTTCACCATCAGTGGGACTCGAATCTGACTTCTCGCATTGGTGAGGAAGTCTCGGTTTAACCACTAGTTCACCGACCGACCTGGGTGCCGTTGCTACTTGCGTACCAGGATGAAAAGGGAAACACCGTGTTATTTAGAGTTACAGATTTTCTTTATGCGGATTACATTTGTGTTTCACCATAACTTTCGGCTTCACTCGTCACCTATCAACCGTCGCGAACCCTCCGGTCGTCGACGGAGAGGCTTCTCAAAATTCCCAAGCGCAACCTGAAATCCTTTGGCGAGTGCTCTTTCAGTTTTGTTGCACCAACCTTTTGGAATTCCCTGCCAGAACATCTGAGAAATGCGCCCACACTGTCTGTTTTTAAGAGCAATCTTAAAACGTTCCTCTTTTGTAAAGCTTTCCAGTAATTTCCCGTGTCAGCAACTAGTCAGTTTCACCAGTGTATGTCTTTCCACTGTTTGTAAAATGTGCGTGTGTCGGTGAGTGATTGGCGCATTGAGTTTATTCCAAAGAAATGCCATTTATTATCATTATTATTGCTTTTGCGTCCCGTATCTGGACGAAAGGTGTCGGTGGTTGTTTAAGGGTTTAACGTCCTTTTCCGCCACATTCATTCGGGCGATACCAAAGACCGGGCAACGAAAAACAGGTTTAGTTTTTAGTTTAGTCCTCTTTATTCCCTGGGGAACATAGGGCTGCAACCACACTCCGCCAGCGCACTCGGTTCTGGGACGCCCTCTTTAGTTCGGCCCACGTCGTTCCGGCGGCCTTGGCTTCAGCGTCCGTACTCCTCCGCCAGGTCTGCTTCGGTCGGCCCACTTTGCGCTTTCCCTGGGGGTTCCAATCAAGGGACTGCCTGGTGACATTTGATGTTGGCTTTCGCAAAGTGTGTCCGATCCATCCCCATTTCCTTTTCTTGATCTCCTGCTCGATGGGGACCTGTCTTGTTCGCTCCCAGAGGTCTTGGTTGGTGATCACCAGTGGGTATCTGATGTTGAGAATGTTGCGGAGGCATCTGTTGATGAAGGTTTGCAGCCTGTGGGAGCCTGTCTTGGTGGTGCGCCATGTCTCCGAGCCATAGAGTAGGACCGACTTCACATTTGAGTTGAAGATCCGGATCTTGTTTCGCAGGGATAGGGCTGTGGATCTCCAGATGGGGCGCAGAGTGCGAAAGGCATGTCTGGCTTTGTTGGTGCGGCTCTTGATGTCTTCGTCCGTTCCTCCATCCTTGCTGACAACGCTGCCGAGGTAGATGAACTTGTCCACCTCTTTGATGTCTTCCTGGTGCAGCTGGATGGGGTCGTGCTGTTTGTGGTTGACTCTCATGACTTCGGTCTTGCTGATGTTGATCTTGAGGCCGGTCTTCTCAGCTTCTTCGGCGACTCTGTTCAGCTTCTCCTGCGCATCTTGTTGCTTGTGGGAGAGGAGGGCGATGTCGTCCGCGAAATCCAGGTCCTCGAGCTGTTTGCTGAAGGTCCACTGGATCCCTGTCCTCTTACCGTCGGTGGCTTGCCTCATGACCCAGTCGACCACCATCAGGAAGATTGTGGGTGAGAGGATGCAGCCTTGACGAACGCCGGTCCGTACTGTGAATGGTTCTGTCAGTTTCCCGTCGTGGATTACCTGGCAGGTGGCATCTTCGTACAGCTGTCGGATGATGTTGACAAACTTTGGTGGAAAACCGTAGTGAGACATCAGCTTCCAGATGACCTGCCTGTCAACACTGTCGAACGCCTTCTGGAAGTCAACGAAGGTGCTGTACAGGGGGGTCTGCCACTCCAGGGACTGCTCGATGATGATCCTCATCGTGGCTATGTGATCAGTGCAGGATCGGTCGTTGCGGAATCCTGCCTGTTCCTCCCGGAGTGTCTTGTCCAGCGCGGTCTTCAGCCTCTCCAGGATGATCCTGGTGAGAACCTTCCCTGGTATGGACAGGAGCATGATGCCTCGCCAGTTGCTACAGGATGAGAGGTCCCCTTTCTTTGGCAGCTTTACCAGGTGTCCCTTCTTCCAGTCTTGTGGCACGCTCTCGCTCTCCCAGATCTTCCTCAGGAGCGGGTGCAGCATGTCGGTGGAGGTCTGGATGTCGGCCTTGAGGGCTTCTGGTGGTATGCCGTCGGGGCCTGCTGCTTTGCCAGACTTGAGGGACTTGATGGCTTTGATGATCTCGGTCTTGGTAGGGGGGCTGGTGCTGATGTCGAGTAGCTGGGCTGCCGGTGGTATGTCTGGTGGGACTGGTGGTGGAGGCCTGTTGAGCGTTTCCTTAAAGTGTTCAGCCCACCTTGTCCTTTGGTCTTCCTCTTTGGTGATGATTTGTCCGTTCTTGTCTTTGACTGGTCTGGTGGGGTTGTTATTTTTCCCAGAGAGTGTCCTTGTTATTTCATAGAGCCGTTTCATGTTCCGTTGTCCTGCTGCTGTTTCTGCTTCTTCTGTGAGGTCGTTGATGAAGTTCCTCTTGTCGTTCCTTGCGCTCCTCTTAACCTGCCGGTTGACGTCCCAGTATTGAGCCTGCAGGTCGCGCTTGTCGTCTTGGTCGTCAGTGTGGTTGATCAGGTCTTTCAGGCGTTTCCTCTCTGTGATGAGGTCCCAGGTGTCAGATGTAAGCCACTCTTTGTGTTGTCTCGTCTTCTTTCCCAGCACTTCCCTGCATGTTGCTGTCCAGGTTTCTCGCAGGTCGTGCCAGTGCTCCTCGATTGTCTCTTCAGGTAGTGTGTCGAGAGCGCTGAATCTGTTCCTCAGCTCACATCTGAAGGCGTTGGTCTTGACGCTCTCCTTCAGACTGTGCACGTTGTACTTGTGGGATGGTCTGTCCGCCTGGTCTCTGTAGGCCTTCAGCTTGATCTTGATCGCTGCAATGACGAGGTGATGGTCTGAGGCTGCATCAGCTCCCCGCTTTGCTCGGACATCCAGCAAGCTTCTACGCCACTTCCTGCCGATGGTGATGTGGTCGATCTGGTTTACAGTTCTTCCGTCCGGTGATGTCCAGGTGGTTTTGTGGATGGTCTTGTGGGGGAATATGGTGCCTCCGATGACCAGGTCGTTGGTGGTGCAGAATTCTGTGAAGAGCTCTCCGTTCTCGTTCTGTGTCCCTGTTCCGTGTTTGCCCATGATGAGTTCTCTGTCTGTGTTGTCGGTGCCCACTTTGGCGTTGAGGTCTCCCATGAGGATCTTCAGGTCTCTTCTCGGTGCTTTGTCGAGGACGGCTTGGAGCTGCTCGTAAAAGTTCTCCTTTTCTTCCTCATCGGCCATGTTGGTGGGAGCGTAGCACTGGAGGATGGTGACTTTCCTGCCCTTTGAGTTGAATCTGGCGCTCAGGATCCTTGGTGACACTGGTTCCCAGGACAATAGTGCTTGTGTTGCTTCAGGTGTCATCAGCAACGCTACTCCGTGCATGTGTGGTTGGCCGTCTTCGTGTCCGGAGTAGAGGATGGTGTCTCCGGAGGTGAGTCGAGTGCGTCCTGTTCCTGTCCATCTTGTCTCACATAGGCCGAGCAGCTTCAGATTGTATCTATGCATTTCTTGACTCACTTGTGCTGTCTTTCCTGTTTCGTATAGGGTTCGGATGTTCCAGGTCCCTATCCTGGCTTTGGTCTTGGCTGTCAGAAGAGTAGTCGGCGCACTGGCTTCCCGAGGGCTTTCACCAGCTCGCGTCATGGGCTCTACTAGAGAGGACTCTTCCTGGACCAAGTTGCGTTGTAGATCTGTGGTTGTAGTTTCTGTAACAGGTTTTGTTTTTAAAGAGTTGGGTTGTTAGCCCTACTCAAACCCCCAACCTGGAGGACCAGTGAGTGCGCTTCGTCTGGCCTCTACCCTTCGACCTGTCCAGCATGGGTGGCCCTACCAGGAGACGAATCTCCCGCCGGCATAGCTCTCGGGGTCATGGAGACACGCAAGCCCCATCTCCAACGGCAAGGATGCACTCATCGATGGGGAACGAAAAACAGGCCAGCACAAATACTTGGCCACAGCCGAGAATCGAACTCACGACCTGAGCATTGCAAGTCCAACGCTGTACCGCTGGACAGTCCAGGCTCTCCGTACAAAAGGATACACGGCGTAAGTGAAGTAAAAAAAAAAAGAAAAAAGAAAAAAAAAAAGAAAGAATGAGAAGGATCTTACCTCGAATGAAGCTTCTCCGCTCTTCTTGGTGATGTTCCGAGTCTCCTGTGAACAGGTTGGATGACAGTGTTACATGACGACGAGTCTTTATAGTGTAACGAATTGTAACAGGTGTTTTGGTTTGCGAAAACAAATGGATCAGGTTATATTGCTTAAGCCGGTGGGTGAAGGGGAGAGGGGGAGGGGTGGTGGTGGTGGTGGTGGTGGTGAGGGGAGGGGTGGTGGTGGTGGTGGTGGTGGGGGGGGGGGGGTTGGTGGTGGTGGTGAGGGATGGGTGGGTGGTTGGGTTGAGGGGGTGGGGTGGGGGGCTAAGGATAGCCTCGATAGCTCAGTTGAAACTCGGTGCAATATCGGCAAAATGAAGGAGGCGAGTGAAAATGACTAGGTCGTGTGTGTACCTGGCGCACGCGGGCGGGGATATTTTCACTCGAAATACTCCGGCTCTACGCAGTTCCATTGCTTCAAAAACTAAAAAAAAGTTAGCTGTCGGGTTAGTTTTGGCCTGCTATCTGCCATCAAAACAGCAAGACGGAACTTGGATAGATTTCGACTGAATTTGCCAGGTATATATTGTTCACGCAATATATCATATTTTAGACAGACAAGGAGGAAATGTACTTCCGTTTCCTCCTGGTCACAGAATGGGCACTTCATGCACACGTTTCTATCAGCACTATAACGGAGTTTGTGACACTTTAGATCAGTGATTCCCAGTCGGAATTTTATAATAGCATCTCTGATGCCGATGTGGTTCAAATCAGCTAAGTATGAACTTTGAACAATGTCAGTTTTAAACATTCTGTACATATGGAATCTTGTACTACCGTTAACCCATTAGACCCCAAATTTTTTTTTCGAACAAAATTCCTAGGATAGGTTGCTTTTAGTCTGAAATGAACATATCTAACAGTAATTTTTCGAAATTTTTGTCCAAAAGTTGACTTTTCGTGGAAAATCCTCTGATCCCATATATGGGATCGTGGGTGCGAGAGGGTAGGGGTTTTTGTACATGATCATACGAACCACTGAAGGAACACATCTCTACGTTGAACCATTTATTTTACCAAAATAGGTTTAGAGGGTGAACAAACATTCAGCACTACTGAACTGGACTTGACTTTTCTCGAAATTGACTGTCTAACTACCGAAATATACCAAAATAAATGAAAAAAGTTGAAGAAATTGAAAGAAGATTGTTTACTGTAGTACATAACTCATGCAATCCAACATAAGAGTACCGGACTTGTAAATAAACTTGACAGCATATGTTTTGCAACATAAAACCTGTTGCCCAAGTTGTCTTATTACCGCAAAATACCAAAACAAGCACATTTCCGCTGTGTTCATTCCAAAACCATGCACATTTTAGCTGTTTGGACAACGGTTGGATGAGATAGTCGATCCTGTCTTACTGGATATGCTCCAGAACACAGTGCTTTGATGTTGCAAATCCTCTCTGGCGTCCTGGAGTTGAGTGAAGAGGACTACGAGTGAGGCAGGCTCTTGCAATGGTACAGCGGACAGCCAGCAAGTCATGTGTCTTGTCAATATTCTCTTGCGTCATTCGGTACAGGCGCCAAACCTGCTGGATGCAAACATCCAAGCAGAAGGCAAAGATCGGCCACCACCATTTCTTTGTGTGGCTGGATGTGTGGTATTTGCTGACATTTTGGTCTATTCCATCAACTCCATATCAAGACATGAGCTGCATTATTGCCCATGCCGGCCAGCTGTCAGAAAGTTTTGAGGTGAAAACCGGAGTCCGCCAGGGATGCCTGTTGTCCCCGTTCCTCCTCCTCCTGGTCATCGACTGGATCACGAAGACCACCACAACAGGCAGGAAAAACGGGATACAGTGGACACTCTGGACGCAGCTGGATGACCTCGACTTTGCGGACGACTTGGCGCACCTGTCCCACAGCCACAGCCAGATGCAGGACAAGACTACTTGCCTGGAAGCCACATCAGCCGGAACAGGGCTCAAAATCAACAGGAAGAAAACCGAGCTGATGAAGATCAACACCACTGCCAACACACCAGTCACAGTCGGTGGAGAGCCCATCAGGGAGGTACAGTCTTTTGTCTACCTGGGGAGTGTGGCTGATGGACAGGGAGGCACAGACCGGGACATCACAGCCAGAATCGGCAAGGCAAGAACAGCAATGATCATGCTGAAGAATATCTGGGCATCAAAAGTTATCAGCACAAGAACCAAACTTCGCATCTTCGACTCCAACGTGAAGTCAGTTCTGCTCTACAGATGCGAAACATGGAGGATAACAAAGACGATGCAGCAGAAGATCCTGACATTTTTCAACACCTGTCTGAGGCGCATCTTCAACTCCGATGGCCAGAGAAGATCCGAAACGAAAAGCTATGAGAGCGAGCGGGACAGGAACCACTGGCAAAGCAGATCCTGCGGAGGAAGTGGAGCTGGATTGGACACACCACACCCCCAGGAAGCCAGCATCCAGCACCACACGCCAAGTCCTGACATGGAACCCGCAGGGGAAAAGGAAGAGAGGCCAGCCTCGCAACAGCTGGAGGTGGGACACTGCGGCAGAGCTATGCAAGCAGGGGATCAACTGGACTGGAGTGGCAAGAGTAGCCCAGAACAGAGATGGCCTATGCTCCACTTGGAGCCATGGGCCTTAGTACATGTAGTAGTAGTAGATCAATTCCACCCATCATCTTGTTGCTTGACCAGAAAATCCTTTTCGAGTCTGACCTCATCCGGATATCATCCAGGGTCTCTTGAATATTTAAACGTCTTCAGAAGCTTCATCTTGGCCATATGTTGAACGTATGCCCTGTGCCAGGACGGCCACAGCAGCCCCAGCCAGCAGCTGGTTTCTGTTGAGATTAGCTGGTACCCCACCCTCGAGGTCCTCCCCACCACTGTCCTCATCCATCTCCTCATTGACGGGAGTCATCCAACATAAATGTTCACTTGGTCAAACGTGATATCCTCCAACATACTCAAAACCCCGTGTGCATTGAAGTGTCTGTAAATGTAACAGCATTTCAGATACACTGTATTTTGTGGCAAATTGCGGTAATAAGACGCGTGTAGAGGAAAAAAAGGTGTCACTGTCCAGTTCTTTGCCTTGCTATAATGCGTAGTATGTCTAACTTTCTATGATTATTTGTATAATATAGAAACAAGAGAGGAGAAGAATGCCTTACTTCAATACTTATGTGGTAAAAACCCCTACCCTCTCGCTACCACGATCCCATATTTGGGATCAAACTTCTAGCACCTGTCAGACAACAAAAAAACCCAGTATCCAAAAACTGAGAGACACAATTTTAGATGATATAATAGCCTTTCTTTTTCATTATTATAGTACATCATAAAAGTAAATAGGGAAAATGTTGTTTGCTTATCTTCTTGGTGTTTCCATGGTTGAAGCAAAAAACACTTAATATTGCAAATGGCTGTCTTCTAAAACAATCTTTTAAGAGAGACAAGTCTCAGAGGACTGTCAGCATATTCTTTGGCCTACCTAGAATTGATAATGAGGAATCGCAGTAGCGAGGAAGGCAAAGATGGATACAGCTGAGGTTTACATGTACGATCCCATATATGGGATCGTGGTAGCGAATGGGTTAATCTTGCAGTGCCAATCCAGCTGGAAACAATCTAAAAGTCTCTGTTTAAACACTCTCAGAAATGAACTAGTGTGACCAACCCCTTGGGGTTCCCAAACAAAACCAAAACCGTATTGAAAAAGAGCAACCATGACAAAATGTATCCATGTGACCTTATTTTGTTGATGCAGACTAAGTAACATGTTCTATGATTTGCGTGGAAGCCGAGTTTCTGGTAATCTAGTAATTCTCAGCCAATAGGAAATACATCTGACATATGCATTAACATACAGAGGGTAACGACCACATTCGGCATAAACCATTGCATTTGGAGTTCTTGTAGTCACACCAAGGAATCTCTTTAACGCAAACATATGAACCTTTTCAGTGAGACCAGTACCTGAACTCAGACCCCATATTTCACTGCCATATAACAATATAGGTTGAATTTGCATGTCAAACATTTTAAAAAATAAGGACGGGGTGCGGTCACCAAGATGCCACAGTACCTTTAATATTCCAATAACCCTTCGACGTGCCTTAGATGCAAGATCTTAAGTGCATGTGTAAATGTGCAACGGGTTGAGATAGAAGTACCAAAAATATTTGTACATGTTTACAAGTTCTAGTTCCTGGCCATCAAATAACCAGCTTTCATTTCTACCAATGCGTCCACCATTCCTAAATACCACTATATTTGATTTTTCCCTGTTTAGTACAAGATCAAGTTGCTTAACAGTGTTACACAAAATGTTCAACTGGTTTTGCAAACCAACAACTGTATCTGATATCAGCGCAATGTCATCTGCAAAGAGAAGGATAAATAGCTGGATAAGATCATGTGATACCTGGATTCCATGACGCCCATTTTGTCGAATTTCTGCGGTTAACTCATTGAAAAATAATGAAAAAAGTACCGGACTACAGATTTCTCCTTGCTTAAGTCCCCTTGGACATTCAAAACATTCTGTAAGGTCGCCACCACGAATACGCACTCTTGCTTTTACAACTGTGTGCATACTCTTGATTGCTTGAAATAATTTTCCATTAATACCCTTTTTTTGCAAGACAGTCCACAGCTTGTTTCTGGTCACAGAATCGTACGCTTTGCGAAAATCAATAAATGCCACATATAATTTCTTATACTTAACTAACTGTTTTTGTACCATACACAACAGAGTAAATATATGGTCTACCGTACTATGATTTTTTCTAAAACCCGCCTGTTCTTCCCCAACCACATCTTATGTGGTGGAAAAGGACGTTAAACTCCCAAACACCCACCCACCCCACCCCACTCCCCAACCACATCATTCTCCTCTACCCATGTACTAATTCTTTTGTTTAAAACTGAACTGTAAATTTTACTGAAAATATTGAGAAGAGAGATGCCACGGTAGTTGTCTGGTTGGTTAATATCACCTTTCTTATGTAGAGGTTGTATGATGGACTCGGTCCATGCATCTGGAAATGTCCCATTATCAAACAGATAGTTGAAGTAGGCAACCAGAAAGGGTGAGATCACATCAATGGAGTATTTGAAAAACTCACCAATGAGGCCATCGGGGCCAGCAGCTTTGTTATATTTTAACAACTTTATAGCTTGTTTCACTTCATGAACAGTAATAGGGTCATTCAACCAATCATCACCACCATCAGAATCACTATGTGCATGAGGAGTGCAGTCAGCTGAATCTACCATGTCTGTAACCCCTGAGAGTGAAGTAAAAACATCACTAAAATGTGCATACCAAGCCTCAGAGGAGATAGAGGGTGCACTTGAACCTTTCTTTTGTAAAGCCTTCAATGTTCCGCAGAATAGTTTCTGATCAGTCATACTCTCTTTTATCTCTTTTAAAGTGCTAAGTGTGTGTAGTCTGTGATTTTGCTTCTTTCGGTGAGAGAGAGAGAGAGAGAGAGAGAGAGGGAGAGCCACCCGCGTTAACTTGACAGTCATGTTGAGAGAGAGAAGGTGTTGTATTTCTTATTCATGATGATATCACTACTCTTTCGAGTTAACACGTCGTCATTAACAACCCTTCACTTAGTCAGTTAGTGCAGCGGATACGAACCGCCCGAACTGTCGCTATTAGGGAAACGCCATAAGGGGTGAGTAGGCGACACTTTGTAACTTGAACTAAACCACAGACTGCAAGGAAAATTTTACAGTTTCAGTAGGGCGGTCGGTGGTGCCGAGGTAACGTTTCCTGTCAACAACACGAGAGGTTGGGGTTCTAGTCCCGCTTGGGGCCAAGAATTTTTTCAGCTGAAGTATGTGGGACCGTTCATTCATTCGGGCCGGCATTCGGGGGTTCTCTCCAGGTACTCCGGCTTCCTCCCCCTCTGCTTTGGAAATGTTCAGCCCACAAAATGTCAAGATAAATGCAGTATTAAAATTCCGAAACTTATATAGCTGGGCTATCCACTCGCACCACGTGACGGTAATGTGTTTATGTGCGGTGTGTGAGAAAACGCGTGTGATTGGCGCATTGAGTTTCTTCCAAAGAAATGCGCTCTACAGATGTCATTTATTATTATTATTATTATTATTATTATTATTATTATTATTATTATTATTATTCACGTGAGCGTGCGTATTGTGTTGAGCTTGCGGCACTAAAGACCAGACTGACAAACAGATAGACAGACAGACAAAGTGTGACAGGCAGATCGACAGAGAGACAGAAAGACAGACGGAGAGAGAGAGAGAGAGAGAGAGAGAGAGAGAGAGAGACAGACAGACAGACAGACAGACAGACAGACAGAGGATGAGAGAGACACAGACAAACAGACAGAGTGTGTGTTTTTGTCCTCGCTGCGCCGTCTTTGTATGTAGGGACGTTGAACACCCTCGATCAAACAGCCAACCATGACATATCTTACCCACCCACCCCCCACCCCGCTCCCCCCACCCCACCCCCGGCTTCTCCCCACCCCCGGCCTTCCCCCCTCCCCATCTTCCACCCCTAGCGATCAACGTACAATCTGTTGGCTCTGACTACGTCAGCAACGAAACACATTAGCCACGCACTACTTGCTGATATTCATTAGATTCAGAATATGCTAATATTCAGGTTGAAATGTGATCGACAGCCTCCTGTTCTCTCCAAAAGCGAAATACTCTATGAATCGGTTAACAACGTTTTATTGTTCCTAACGGCTTCCAATTCTCTTAAAAGCGAAATACTTTATGAATCCCCTAATTGCCTTTTCAGTCGTAAATCCCGAAAGCTGAAAACAGACAGAAGACAGACAGAAGACAAAGGGAGGATACTGACCTGGTGGTTAATTTAAGCACAGCTATTAACGTTCAGTTGGTATAGTTCGCCCGCTACACTCCCTCTCGACAACTGCGTTCATCCTCTGACACCTACATTTTCCAGATTCCCTCCTGCAGAACTGACTAAATCATTCGGTCAGCCTTCCATCCCGTGTGTGTGTGTGTGTGTGTGTGTGTGTGTGTGTGTGTGTGTGTGTGTGTGGATATGAGTTTTATTAGTTTTTATCTGTTTTGTCATTTTACCTGTCTTGTGTTTGTTTTATCTGTGTTTTCTTATCTTATGTGTTATACGAATAAATATGTATTTTATGTAAAGCGCCTTTTTTTTGGGGGGGGGGGGACTTTGATGCTTTGGTAAGACGATAATTAATGAGACGTTTCAAAAAGGTATCGGTCTGTGACAGACCGTAAACGTATAGGACATTAGTCGTGAAAATTTTTTACAGTGGCGAAGGAATGAAAGGACATGTGTCCGCCTTGGTAAAAAAACAACAAGGAGGAACGGCCCCGTCCTACAAAGTTGTTTCTCCAAATTTCATTTTATTTTGTCTGTTTTGTTGTTATTGTTGCCGGTTCTCCCCTCTCCATGTTCTACCAATGACACTAGATCCTCTACGACCTCGACCGATTAGTCACGTGACTGGGGGTGGGGCCGGGTGGGGGGAGAGCGAGAGAGACAGAGAGAGAGAGAGAGAGTGGGTGGGTGGGTGTTTAGGAGTTTAACGTCCTTTTCCACCACGTAAGGGTGATATCAAAGACGGGGCAACGAGAGAAAGGCCAGCACAAATATTTGGCCCAAGCCGGGATTCGAACTCTCGACCCGAGCATTGAAAGTCCAACGCTCTACCATTCGGCTACCCTGGCTCCCCAGAGAGAGAGAGAGAGAGAGAGAGAGAGACGTCAGTTCCGTGAACTAAACATTTGACGTCAGCCTCAGGCAGGTCGTCATACACAGACGGAGAGATGACGTCAGTTCCGCGAACTAAACATTTTGACGTCAGCCTCTAGCACTGCGATCGTCTGAGGAAGCTTGTTTATGTCTTGTGATTTCCCTGTTGGCTTTGTGGCTTCCCCGATTGAATTATTTTTCACATGAAATCTGGAAGATCTAGAGGGCTGGTGAAATGTCGGAGGCAGTGACGATACTTGCCTATTTTGTCTGGGAACTAAGCGTTTGACGTCAGCTTCACACTGGTGGTATGACAGATGATGCTTGTGCATGTCTTGTAATTTCCCTGTTGCTTTTGTGACTTCCCTGGCTGAATTAATTTTTACATAAAATCTGGAAGATCTAGAGGGCTGGTGAAACATGGACTAGAATACCTTGTATTGTACTTATGAAATCGAAAATTTGGAACTCTTTTGACCGGTGCTTTTCGCAGAAACTTGAAAAAGTTATGTTTATCTAAAAGTTCAGTTATTCTAAATGCTAAAGCTATAATAGTGCAGTAGTTCCTGTCATATGTGCAGTTGTCACACTAGACAAAAACGCCGGGATGAAAAGTAATTTGCAGTAGTCTTTTCATAGATATTTGATCTTATGTGCAAACCACCCCTACCTCGAAAATATTTTTTTTACACAAAACCAGTCAGAGCTACAGAGCTGTAGCACGAATACAGGCAGTGTGATTGGGTGAACTTCCAAAGTCTAGAAAATGAAGGAATTTGAACAACTTTTTCGAAAAAATTCGTCACGACCGATTTTTTAAAATCGGCGATAACTCTTCTGAAAATGCGGCAGGCTAAAAATCGTGAAAGGTAGGTCTGGAGAAGGTGATTTCCCATTTTATCTCAAAGTAAAAAGGCCTCCATCGAGGTGGTTTAGGAGATAGCCATCATTACATCCGTCCACACACACACACACACACACAGACACACGTCTCACAACTCCCGCCAAAAAGAACGCAGCAGCATAGTGTGCACGTCAAGTGTCTATGACGCAGGTTTCGTTACGTCACTATGTGCGTGAAAGTATTATTGTGTGGAGAAACGTCACAGTCTTGTTTTGTATCACTGAAACTTGCTGCTGCGCGCAGCAAAATCTGCCCCGTCTCATAAAGTTGTTTCTCTATAGAGAAACAACTTAAAAATGGGACATTTAAAAAGTGAATCTGTCTGGGACAGACCATAAAAGTGTAGGACATTTGTCCTGAATATTGTCTGTGACAGACCATAAAAGTGTAGGACATTTGTCCTGAATATTGTCTGTGACAGACCATAAAAGTGTAGGACATTTGTCCTGAATATTGTCTGTGACAGACCATAAAAGTGTAGGACATTTGTCCTGATTATTGTCTGTGACAGACCATAAAAGTGTAGGACATTTGTCCTGAATATTGTCTGTGACAGACCATAAAAGTGTAGGACATTTGTCCTGAATATTGTCTTTGAAGGTGAATAATTAATGGGACGCTTAAACAATAAACCGGTCTATGACAGTCAGAGCGATAGTATAGTATAGGACATTAGTCCTGAATATTATCCACAGTGGCGAAGGAATGGAAGGACATGTGTCCGTCTTGGTAAGAAAACAAATAATGGGACATTTTAAAAAATAATTCGGTCAGGAAAAGTGTAGGACATTAATTTAGTCCAGAATATTGTCCACTGTGACACGTTGGTAAGAAAGCAATAGGACATTTCAAAAATGAATCGGACTGTGGCAGGTTTCGGACACGGATATGAAGCTCGGTAACAGCTTCCTTCAGTTACTCTGCTCCCCAAATCTGGAACTCTCTGCCCGTCTCACTTAGGAATCTCCCTACTCTGTCACAGTTCAAGGCACACCTTAAAACCTATCTGTTTCGGCAAGCTTTCAACTAAAATTTTTACTGTATCCTCCCCTGTATCCCACGTCCGCCGTGTGTGTGTGTGTGTGTGTGTGTGTGTGTGTGTGTGTGTGTGTGTGTGTGTGTGTGTGTGTGTGTGTGTGTTACATACTTGTTGGTATGAATGCGGGAGTACGCGCGTTGAGTCACTCTATGAGAATTGTGCGCTATATGAGTACTATTCATCAAAATTATTATTATTATTATTATTATTGTTGTTGTTGTTGTTGCTGTTGTTGTTGTTGTTGTTGTTGTTATTCAGTGTGACTCAGGAAATCGCAACGCAAAAAAAAGTAAGAAATCCTTCATCGGCGTGAGTGTGGACTTTCAATGCGTTTTTCGTGCAGGTCTGTGTAGGTTCACCTTCGAACGAAATGCCGTCGACGTTGCGTATGTTGTAGACAGGAAGCAATTACTCATTCTTAAATTCTTAAAACATCGAACATTAACACACCCTAAAGTATACAAGTAGTTAGACTTGCAGTTCAAAGAAAACCACCTTTCAGATGACGTGCTTCAGTTCATGAACAGATATTAATTCTTTCCTAACGCCTTGGGTTTCCTGTAAAATAATACCTCGTGAAGATGTGCCCAGCTGTTGCGAACGTTTTATTCGTGCATGAGCGCAAGGAGACAAGCCCAAACTGTATAGAAGGTGAGGCTGTGGACTTCGCTTGCGTGTTCAAAATCATGGCGATGAGGTATTTACATCTTAGTGTGTTTTGTAGCAGCTAATTGTTATGTTAAATAATGTATTTGTTTGGTATTTGTTGTTTTTGTCTGTGCGTCTGTCTGGGTTTCCTAATCATGTATTAATTACAGATACTACTCCAACTTTACCATTATCATGAACAGCAGGCAATGTTACTACTACTACTACTACTACTACTACTACTACTACTACTACTACATGCTGCAAATAACGGTAGAGCGTTAGACTTCTAATGCTGGGGTCGTGAGTCCGTATCCCAGCTGGGGCCAAATATTTGTGCTGGCTTTTTCATCGCTGCCCCGTCTTTGATATCACCCTATGTGGTGGAAAAGGACGTTAACCCCCAAACACCCACACCACCCACCCGCAAATGTCCATGCTCTCTCTCTCTCTCTCTCTCTCTCTCTCTCTCTCTCTCTCTCTCTCTCTCTCTCGGGGAGCCGGGGTGGTCGAATGGTAGAGCGTTGGACTTCTAATGCTCGGGTCGTGAGTTCGATCCCGGCTGAGGCCAAATATTTGTGCTGGCTTTTTCATCGTTGCCTCGTCTTTGATATCACCCTATGTGGTGGAAAAGGACGTTAAACCCCCAAACACCCACCCACCCTCTCTCTCTCTCATTGTGATATGCAACAGAAAGGTCCTTACACACTATATCTAGACTCGTAACAAACAAGTTGATATCGCGTATATGGATTTTTGTTAATTTGTTTTCTTGTTTTCGTCCATTCAACCCTTGTTTCCAGCTTACCCTGCTGATTGTAGTATGTATGTATGTATGTATGTATGTATGTATGTATGTATGTATGTATGTATGTATGTACGTATGCATGCATGCATGTATGTATGTATGTGTGTGTGTGTGTGTGTGTGTGTGTGTGTATGTATGCACTGGATCAGTGTTGGTATGCACTGTGTATATGTATGCATGTTTGTATGTATGTTTGACTTTGTATGTATGTATGTATGTATGTATGTATGTATGTATGTATGTATGTATGTATGTATGTATGTATGTATGTATGCTTTCTGTGTATTTATGTAACTGGTTATTCGTCTACTATTCATGTATTTATTTATTCCCTTCTTTATTTATGTACATGGAAAGCGCCAAGATCTCTTCCGAGAATAGGCGCTAAAAAATCATCTGTATTATTATTATCATAATTATCATTTTTACAGCATTCTGTTGCGGAGCGCGAGTAAGAGGCTTCGACGACACAAAAAGACGCCGGGCTGTGTCCTCGTCGCCATTATTATCTATGCTGTGTACATGTTCGCACTCGCGTCTCTCACCAAACCCACAACGAACCCAAGCGAACATGACGGGAGTCACGTGCGCGGAGTGTGTCTCACGCCACACTCTCTGAATGTCAGGTGCGAAAAACTAGCCAATCGGAGCGGGGTTTACAAACACTCGGACAAGAAGCTGTCAACTTCTTGCAAGCAACGACCCCTGGAAGAGCTGCTGAACAACTGTGACGATCTGAAAGTTCAACACGGCTACTTCTGGTGGCCCGTGACCGGCGAGGAGAGAGACTTTCCATTGGCTTTCGGCATCAAGGTGCACGAGAAGCCGCACATGGCGGAGCGACTCCTGAGGGTCATCTGGCGCCCGCACAACTTCTACTGCATCCACGTGGACAAGAAAACCCCAGACGAAGTGTTCGCTGTGTTTCAGAAGCTGGCCGACTGCTTCCACAACGTGTTTCTGACCGATGTCCGCATCAGACTGGTCTACGCCTCAATCTTTTCCCTCATGAGCGACATCGAGTGCATGAAGATGGCACTGAGGTCAAACGTATCTTGGAAGTACTACCTCAATCTGTCCGGACAAGAGTTCCCGCTGAAAACCAACTTTGAGATAGTACAGATTCTGAGTCTTCTGAACGGTACGAACGACATCCCGTCACACCCGCCTGCAGCAAACAACCAGTTGTACTACAGGCGTAAACACGTCATCATAAACGAGGAGATCTATCAAACGCGGAGAGAAAAGCCTCCTTTTGCATACAAGATTGTGCACCGTAAAGGCAGCGCGTACGGGGCATTCAGCCGTCCGTTCTTGCAGGTCGCTCTGACGGACAGACTGGCCGTGGAGTTGCTGGACTGGCTGAATGACACGTGGGCGCCCGATGAACTGTTCTGGTCGACGCTCAATTACCTACCGGGATATCCCGGTGGCCTGAGGGCCGACGTGTCCCACGAAGAAGGCACGTTCCTGTCGCGAGCTCTAGCTTGGTACTGGGACAAATACCGATGCCAAGGACACTACAGAAGACTGGTGTGCGTGTTTGGGTCCGGGGATCTGCCCTGGCTGGTGAGGCGCCCGGAGCTGATAGCCAACAAGTTTGACGAGGACACGGACCCCGTCGTGATGGACTGCCTGGAGAAGATGCTGGAGGAACGGGCGGTTGCTGCGTTCAGGGGAAAACCACTGCCTGCAGAAGCTGGAGGTCTGAATTGGACGTTCTACAGGTCATTGCCACATGTACGCAAAGCCGCTGAACGGGCCCGCTGAAGTAAACTGACGTATGGATTATAAATTAATATACAGTAGGGTACAGTTGATGTATAGTTCGCCATTTAGGGGGTTAGGGTTAGGATCAAGGTGGTTTGTGTCCACAGCCGCAGGTAGACAGTCAGATTGCCTGGAGTGACGTCCCCTGAAGAAGCCGCTGTGGCTCAGGAGTCAGATGTCCTCGTGGTGCTGGTACCGGCACATCTCCAGCTGTGTAAGGTCGCCACATCACGGTAGGAACTTTTAGTTGTCATCGCTTTAATTCCATCATTGAATGCCACAAATCCCTTACACAATGAAATCCCGGTGTAGCAGTCCAGATTATACCCCGCCTGTAGTATACCCCCGTATAAACTGGCCTAGCCCAGACTATCCCCCCGTATAAACTGGCCTAGCCCAGATTATCTCCCCGTATAAACTGGCCTAGCCCAGACTATCCCCCCGTATAAACTGGCATAGCCCAGACTATCCCCCCCGCATAAACTGGCCTAGCCCAGACTATACTCCTAGGTGTACTCTGAATCCGGCCTGGGCTGATCTCTACCCAGGGAGTTGAACCGGTCCGAGGGTATAAAGTAGCCAGGGGTATACTCCGACCTGTTACACCGGTCCGCCTTACAAATGCCCCAAACACATTCTGTGCACCAGCCAACTTGACTCAGGCCCTCAGACTGAGTCAGATGATTTGGCTACGCGACGGTATTAGCTTCCGGGGCATGTAGTAACGACTCGGCTAAATATAGTATAAAATCTTTGCCCCTTTTAAAATTTGTGTGCATAGTAAAATATGGCAATCTGGTGCTTTTTGTTGGCTTTGTAAACAAGTTTCATGCCAGGTAATAGTAAAATTAGGGAAAAATGAGGCTGGCTTGTAGACTATTTGTATTCATGCGCGGCTGGCACACAAGCCAGCAGACGACCGTGGAATGAGGGGGTATGTGGTCGCTGCCAACATTGCCGAAAAACGGAATATTGGAATTTGTTTAAATTTCCTCTACGCATGAGTCTATGGCTGCCTGATTTTTGTGAATTTTTTGGTGAATTTTAAAGCATTTCTAGGGTGTCATCTGCAGCGTTATGTGTAAGAGGAATATTATAGCGTTTTCCTCCAGATTTGCATCTGTGTCGCGTAGCCTGTATGTGGGACTGGGGTAATGGTGCAATCGCCACGCTGTAGACGGCCGTGGTGCATTTACACAAGGCAGCATTGACCCTATAGGGCGACCTTTACCACTTCAGCTACTGTGGGAGATGATGACAGACATGATATCCTGTTTGCCAGGATGTGTATGCTGAGCGTAGGAAATTGTGTACATGGCGCTTTCTTTTAACACGACGTACAGCTCCTGTATGCGTATAGATGATTATGGAAGTTATGCAATTACAAGAGTCAGTTCTGCATGTAACAGTGCCAGTCTATTTCATGTAACGCTATAACTCTATCCGTGTTAACATTCAGTCATGGTATTTACGGAATTTATTTTACCAATTCCTCCCGCTCTGTCTTGACCTAAGGTGGCTGATGAGCCGGTGAAATTCTGTCGAAACGCTACGCTGTCCTGCTATGGTCAAGACTTTCCTACCTTACTGTGCACCATTTCTTTGCATGTCAGGTTGAATTTCAATGCTTATGAAATACCTTTGGATGGGGTTTCTGGGTGAAGTCGACGTCTTTTTTTCCTTAAACAAACTATGGACTGTGTGTGTGTTCTCGTCAAAACAGATGTGCGAGAAAGCGTTTTGTACGACAATTTAATATAGGCTTATTGCACTGACATGTGTTTCTTTGGTGGGCTTACGTAGGTTTCCCAGGTTATCTCCCTTTTACCATAAACAATAGACTATTTATGTATTTTGTTTTATTTATTTATTTGCTTATCTTGTATTTATTCATTTATTGGCTCACTTGTGTAACAAAGTGAGTCTATGTTATAACCCTCCGTCGTCTGTGTGTGTGTGTGTGTGTGTGTGTGTGTGTGTGTGTGTGTGTGTGTCTGTGTGTGTGTCTGTCTGTGGGTCTGTCTGTGGGTCTGTGTGTCCGCAGTAAACCTTAACATTGGAAACAACAAACTGCAGAGGCACCAAACAAGGCACAATGATAGAAAGCAACGAGACCTATGCAGACATACCCATTTGACTGACCTTGACCTTGAGTCAAGGTCATTAATACTGTCTGTTGTGAAATTTTACATTACCATTTGTACAGAAGCTACAAAAACTAGAGCTATCAAACTTGGCATTATGATAGTCACTGATAAGCTCTTCACTTACAGATGTCATTTGAATGACCTTGACCCAAGGTCAAGGTCATAGAAGCTGTCTTGGAAAAACTGTTATATTGCAATTTGCCGTTTTCTTAGGAACTATGAGCACAAGAGACACCTTACTTCATGATAGCTAGTGATAAGAGCTTTACAAACATACTCTTTTGAATGACCTTGACCCATCTCACAAGTGAGCCAAGGAGGCTTTGCTCCTCTAGTTTTGTATTGATTTACTACACTGATGTGCGGTAGCTATCCATGTATGTTCAGCAGCTTTTGTTAGCTATATGACACATTGGCATTGTTCTTGTTCTTGTTATGCTGTTTCTTGGGGTGTCGAAGGCAACTTTTCCCATGTGCATTTCCTATTAATGTATTGTTCTTTAGAGGAGGTCGATATTGAATTAATAAGAAAAGGTCAAAGCCATCAAAGCCGCTTGAGAAACGTAAGAATAAATACAAAACGATGAAGCAAAAGACACTCACGCAAGCGTTTACACATACACATACACACACGCACGCCCACGCACACACGCGCGCGCACACACACACACACACACACACACACACACACACACACACACACACACACACACACACACACACGCACACATGCACGCAAGTACGCGCGCACGCACGCACGCACGCACGCACACACACACACACACACACACACACGCACGCACGCACGCACACACACACACACACACACACCGTTGAAACATGGCCGTTTTCCTTTTCTTTTTCTTGTGTTTGTGCAAGACAAAACTCGACTTTGTCGAGCCGATATTCTGAGCAACGGCGCACACAAAAGAAATGCAGAGAAACCTTGTTTTTCTTTCTTTCTTTCTTTCTTTTCTTTTCTTCGGATTGCATGAGAAGCTGCAGTTGCACATGACAGCTGGAAATGGACTACCCATAACAACGAGAGA
>JACVVK020000733.1:162500-179843 GCA_018292915.2 Batillaria attramentaria | reverse complement strand
ATTTAACCGATTGGTAAAAGTTTGTAAAAATCCCAAGCGAGGCGCACCTTTGTGGCCGCCATATTGGATTTGGCAGGCAGGACAGCGCTCGTGGGGTGTCCCAGTAAAATCGAAAAATAAAATATTTAGGAACTTCTCCACCCACTGCTGACTGCGAATTTCATAAAATGAAACATCAGTAGACCTATAAGTAATGCGCAAACAACACATTCTACAAGTTTGAGTACATAAAAAGACGTACGAAAATGGCTTCGTAGAATGGGCGATTCTCACGAAATTCGCTGAGGGAAAATGGTTTTGGAGAGGAAGCCTCTGGCGGGTGACCCCAAAGCACGCAGGATGTGATGACGTCAGAGGCTGAATTTGCATACTCTCCTCAGTGAGGAAGGCGCGCTGTCTCACTAGTGGCTCCCTGGTTCGTAAGGTTTTTATCTGTGCAGCATCTGAACGCGCCCCCCCCCCCCCCAACCCCCCCCCCCCGCTTTTCACTTTCTTCGGGCAACGTCCTTCCTTTCACTGGCTCACTGGTTCGGAAAGGTTTTTGTCTGTGCAGCATCTGAACGCCGCCGCCGCCGCCCTCCCCCCCCCCCCCCCCCCCCCCGCTTTTCACTTTCTCCGGGCAACCTCCTTCCTTTCACTGGCTCTGGCGTTCCCCCCTCTGAGATTCTGCCCCCCCCCTCCCCCCAACATCTTCCGGCGCCCCTGCACACACACACACACACACACACACACACACACACACACACACACACACACACACACACACAATTACCGCATGCATGAACTACTGTAGCGCCCCGGGTGTGGGGTCGTCGTGGTTGTCGGGAACGCTACAGATTTAGTTTAGTGAGCTACTCTGAAATGTGTGTTTAGGATGACTGAAGTGCGAAAGAGTATTGCATCATACTGTCGGGCCTACGTGCCACACACATCTACGCACTCAGTCATCATCAAACTTACACTATCTCTCGAAAGAAACAACTGACAAGAGAGTAAAAATCAGAGTGTTCACTTATTCCAATAAAAGTTACATGCGGATCATAGAATCGTTAGATGTAATAAGGCAACACAGATTCGGCTCAAAATATATGAGCGTGATGATTAATGCTTGTCGGGCAACAAACTAGAGACTACTAAAAACTACTCTACAAATACAACAAAAGAATGCGGGAAGAAACTAAGCTGCTAAATGTGGGACGGGACAGTACAACTGAAAGTAGCGGGGAGTGGACAATTCCGTGAATGATGTAACCGAGAGCGCGGTCACTCTGTGAATGGAATTCCTTACTCTGTGTAGTGACCGTCGTACTGAATGAACAGACAATACACACTCGGCCGCGTGTGCACTGCGTGTTACACAAGAAGCTGGGAAACCTCCTCTCTGACTGGGCATAAAACAAAGGAGCCTAACACTAGAGTATCTCTCACTAATAAACAACGTTCTATCTCTCTATCATCTAAACCAGGAGTACAAATTTACATAACCGTTATTTACGTAACTGTTCTAATTAGTACTATTAACTATCAGATCTCTTAGAGTACTTCGCACTATTACAGGTATCGTCTTACTTTTCATCAACAGTTCTCTGTTAGAAAGGGAGTAAAATAAGACACAGTCACCGTTTATCTGAAGACTAATTCCAAGTCCGAATTCAGTGGTTCCAAACACAGTTCACAAATAATCCAATACAGAATCACAGTTTCTCCTCAATTCACATAGTTCCTAATAAAAGAAGCATCCAGTAACAGGTCCAATACTGGTCACAATATACTGACTCCAGAGACTGAGAGGCTAATCCTGAACATGAGAAATGGGGAAGATTCGAGGCCGGGCTGGAGGGACGACACACAGTCTCTGGGACTCTCAGAAAGCGACTGAGGAAAACGCGGGAAACTCTCGCTATTATAAGGCTCTATCTTTAGTGTTTATGCAAGAAATCACGCGCTCATCACGCGATCACGTGGCCAGCGCACGTGAAACTGACCCTTCACTGTGGCTAGCTTGCCCAATTTAAAAGTGCGCCCGTACTAAGAAGGGCGGCTTGTGCCGAACACAAACATAGCGAAGTGCGTCTTCGCTACACTACCCTCGCCTTCCTATAAATTCGTCCCGAATTTACAAGAAACTATAATAAAAATCATACATACGTCCTACTACTACATAATAACAACAAAAGCCTTTAACATAACGGCATGCAATGTCAAGTCCGGGAAACGTTTAATGTCTGTCCATGATACAGGTAATCCAAACAATATCCATCGGTGCCGGGCGCTGGGTAACCCTTGCCCCCCGGTTGTAGACAATGTCGGTGCTGCTTGGTTACTTCTTGAAAGTCAGCAGCTAACGTGTATTTCTCGGTGCCATCCAACTTCAAGTCGTGTAAGGAATTTGCGGTCGCTTACGGGGCCTACCGACTTTACTGCTTCCATCCGTCGTTGTCCAAAGCTTGCAAACAGCATCAGCGGTTGCCATCGGGACTCCATAGCATGAAGATTCAGCTGCTTGATGAAGATGACGCATCATCTTCATCAAGAAAGATGATGTGTCAGGACGAGAAAGCTCGGAGACTGCATGACTGCTGTCTCCCTAGAAATTTACATCATCCTTCCTTCAGCTGCTTTCTCTGCTCTCACTGAAAAATCCGAGTGGGCCGCAGCCTCACACGTCAATTTCAGAGTTTTACATATGGACCGGACCATTGCGTTAAATTCTAACGCCTAGTCTCCGGTATCGGCTGGCGTAACATCCCATGTAGATTACGCTGGATGATGGTGTCCGTTGGTGATGTCCGGTGTCGGTGATCGTAGTCGCTGTTTGTTGGGTTATGCAATAACCGCTGTCCGTTATTAGCCGGTGCTCCTTCGCACTTCCGAAAACCAGTTTCGGCCGCGGGATTCTCAACCGCTTTGTGCGAGCAGAATAAACTTCATACAGCACCTCCGTGGCCATGCTGGTCTTACACGGGAGATAAGCTGTCTTTTGTTGCTGCCAAATCTCTGCAACGGTTGCTGTCTTTATGAAGTCGTCTCTCTGTTGGTGTTGTGATTCTCGTGACGCAATGTCTCAGTTGAGCTGTCAATCCGCTCGAGTCCGTGCCGTTCGACGTCTGATGCAGTCGGTAATGCGAATCGCATCTTACAGATGTTAGTGGCAATCGCAATCGCACACTTATTCATCTGTCCTGTCAACTCCAGTTTGATGCTGTTACCGCTCTATGTTTCACCTCAGTACTGAGCTTGTCACGCCTACAACTTGTTCCTCATGGCCACTGTTGTTGCTGCGTGCTCACATCTGCCGTCATTCAGACCGGCGTGTACTGAGTGATACATGGCGTAATGCTGGAGGACAAAGATGACTGGCAGTATTCGCTGACGTCGCTTGCATTCGGCCCTGCTGTCCCTACTGGGTCACAGCATTCGATCTTTGATCGATCGGCCGATCCTGATGGTCTTTCTCGGTGTTGCTGTTCCTCTGGGTGTCACACTTAGCGAGTTTATGTCGGAAATTCCGACCAGCATCTCTTGTCAAAGAAGGCGTCCCTTCTAGACCTGATGCGGCTGTACTCACGCTAGTGTACGGGTCGTGTCGTTAGTCAGATGACGACGGATGAGCCGCAGCTCATCGCCATCCTTCCTCTGACGATGGGCGCTCTGTCAGGAACTGTCAACCTGTTTCCGGTGACATTTTCCACATGAGGCAGACAGGTGTGCATGTACGCCATGGACATAGTCACACGTAATGCGTGTACCGCTAAGATCGCACACTGCGGATCTTACGTCCTGTCGCCTGTCCGTGCGCCTGTCCTGTCTTGTGAAGAATCTGATGTGTCGTAATCCGGGGATCCGTCTCTCTGCTACCTGCCTGAGGTCTTATTGCAGAATACTAGGCTGTCTCGCCGTTCTCTCTGCATAACGTCAAACCCTGTGGCCATCAAGGTGTCATGACGTAACCTGTGTTGTTCTCTCAGGCTCAGAATCCGTAGCAGGAATATCCGTCGCTCAGCTCGCTTATGAGAGTACTCAGTCGTAGTCTCAGCGACGCTGGCGCTTGTGGTGACAGTGTTAAAAACTGTCTCTGCATGGTGCAGCAAATCCTGTTTGAGGCCGTCGCCTCCGTTGCCTGTGTGATGCGGTGCTGTCTGATGATGTTGACGCCGGTGCTGATAATACCGGGCTTCGTGCTGACGGCTCTAGCGCACGTTGAGGATGATCAGTCCTCCAACGTCGCTGTCGTAGGCAAATCTTTCATTGCCGTGATATTCACTCACACTGTGCACATAGTGGTGAGTATCGAGCCGCTGGTGCTTTGTTCCAGCTGTCTTTCGCCGTCTGGGAGTCTCAGATGTTCGAGCCGTCGCGCAGATTTCCTCCACTCCACGTGGCAATCCGTCATGTAACTGACGATGCCGAAAGGAGTATACTTACCGCAGGAGAGTCGCCAAACTTCCTGCCGAGTGACACTGGGAATGGGTGTCACGCGCAACTGGTTCGTTACCACGTGTATTCACAACCCTCGTTATGACGTGAATGGTGCCGGGGAACCCTCCCACGATGGTCCACCATTCCGTTGCCGGCCGGCGAAACGTCGGGTGACTGACAGAGGCAAAATACCAAAGACAGTCTACACCCTCTCTGTTTCCCCCAGGTGTCACTGGAATCTGGAACTGCATGTCAAGCAAAATACTGACGCGCTCCTTCACAACTGCTCCCTGCTCCTGTTCTTGGACGTGTTGATCCTCACAGGCTGTCGTCCACCGCTGTCTCTGTCGTGCTACTGTCGCAACAGTCACAACGACGTGATCGTGTCCGTCGCGTTCAGCTAAGGAGAGGAAAACCCGTCTCTCCTGTGACTGTTTGGGGAGGAGAACAGTGTCGCAACCCTGTCTCTCCCACAGTCGCTGTTGTCTCTGCTGGGTCGGTAAGGCGGGAAACGTGGTGTTCCACCCTCGCCTTCCTGTAGTCAGCCATCCATAGTGCTGACATGTCCGACCGACCAGTCCGTCTTGAATCTCGGCAAAGCTGTCTCAGCAACGTCACTCGTTGCTGGTGTCACGGGTCCGATGAATCTCTCACGACTGCCAGGTGTCGGCAGGTGAGCCTTTGCACGGATGATCACGGCTGTCGGGATGTTCGCAGCTGCCCTGTGTGCATAGGGTCAGTCTACGCTGAACCCTTCTGCGCACGGCTGCAGTCTGCTTTGAACATCACTGTATTCCAGCCTCTCTCATCGGGATGTCGTGTTGTACAGCTTGCCGTGCAGCAAGATCGTCTGCTGCTCTGCTCAGCCGGGATGATGCGTCGGCTGGCTCTGTCCCAGAGACTTTCCCGTGTGTCGAGTCGCGTGCCCTCTCCAGCCCTCAAATAGAAGCCTCACAAAAACATCTTAAAACATGACTGTACTCTACAAAATATTTACACAAGTACCTCACAAAAATAACTATTTACCTATCTGCGCTTCACATAACTCTCAACAAGAACCTGTCGCCCTACAAACTAAACCATCACAAAAAGAACCGCCCGAGAAACGATTCTAATCCTGTCGGCGACGCCAACTGTAGCGCCCCGGGTGTGGGGTCGTCGTGGTTGTCGGGAACGCTACAGATTTAGTTTAGTGAGCTGCTCTGACATGTGTGTTAAGGATGAGTGTTTGAGTGCGTAGATGTGTGTGGCACGTAGGCCCGACAGTATGATGCAATACTCTTTCGCACTTCAGTCATCCTTAACACACATGTCAGAGCAGCTCACTAAACT
The DNA here is from genome assembly GCA_018292915.2 of Batillaria attramentaria. Lineage (NCBI taxonomy): Eukaryota > Metazoa > Mollusca > Gastropoda > Batillariidae > Batillaria > Batillaria attramentaria. The sequence continues at coordinate 174,092 of JACVVK020000733.1, read as the reverse complement.
AAATCTGTAGCGTTCCCGACAACCACGACGACCCCACACCCGGGGCGCTACACTAGTATGTCCTTATTTATGTAAACGTGTGGTACCTATTTTTTATGATTATTTTTTATTTGTTGGCTAATAGATATTTGAAGAGGCTGTTTTTATGTTGTTTCCATAGTAATGGAAACAACATAATAGGACGGGCTAAAATTTCCACGTTCATAGGCAAGCATCTGTGGTACAAACGCACGTCACTGCCGATCTCCCGCAGAGACGATTATGCAAGTGTAACTCTGACAATGACGTAAGAAAACTTGCGTCATCGATGCTGACGCGTATGGTGTTCCGAACGCACTTCTCCTCCTCAGTGAGTGCCGTCTGTGCGGATGTGTGTGCGTGTGTGCGTGCGTGTGTGCGTGTGTGAATTGTGTCCGGGCCCGTTTCTTCGAAGATACTTAACCGAATGGCTTCAAATTTGGGGTATCCAAATATATCAAAATGTTACATTAGACGATTCAAGCGTGTGATGATTGCTTAAGTGATTTGGGAGTTATCGCCCTTTTGAGACAAGTTGGTTGTCTTTCGTGTACAGGCGTAATATTTATTTAAATCACTCAATTTTTTGGCAGTAGATAGCTTGAATAAGGACTCTGAATTGACTCACTACTAGAAAATGGTCGCTCTTATAGTTTTCATGTAAACCGAGCCTGAGTTGACATTGCATGTGAACCCAGTTCAAATTTGGGGTTTCTAAATGAATCAAGATTGTTGAATAGAAGGCCCGATCCAGGTACGATTGCACACATGATTTGCGAGTTATCGCCCTTTTCAAAAAAATGGCTTTCTGGCGTTTAAAGGCGTAATATTTACCTAAACCACTCCATTTTTTGGACATAGATAGCATGAATACGGACTCTCAACTGAGTGAATTTTGGAGGTTGTCGCTTTTATACTTTTGGCGTAAACCGTACCTGATGAAAGTGCTGGTGAACACACTTTAGATCTCAAAATCGCTCCTACTATACATAGATAATGAGCCTGGGGTGCCATAAAAAATATACAAAAAAAATTAGAAAAATTCACTGCAGCCGTTGTCGTCAGTTGACTCGAAAATTTGTACTCGAAGCACATTTCCTTTACACAAGCCACACGCCTCACAAACATCGCAGAAAAGGCACACGCGCACTGACGCAAAACTGTATCAGCGTCAGTTTGCCGACGTCATGTTTGATTGACGTGGGGGTGTGTCGTCACTTTTCGGAAGTTCTCTATTTGTAGACGGGGAAAGCGGGAGTTTCATTGATGTAGTGAGCTTTGTTTTTCCCACTGACTCTCACTCAATAGCATAGTAGAGTGAGAGAACACCACATAGGTCTCAAATGGAGCACATGCACAAACGCGGCTCGCGCAAGTCTGCGTGCGTGCGTGCGCGCGCGCGTATGTCTGTGTGTGTCTGTGTGCGCGCGCGCGCAGCAGACATAACACATAGTGAAAAAACGTTCGCCGCGCAGACTTGTCTGTTAAACACATTGAGCCGGTATAAATTCGATCTTTACACTGCGCAGCAGCAACACTTCAATTTTCATGGGGCTGCTTTCATTGCAAGAATTGTATCCGAGTCAAAGTTATTACGTCAAATGTATTATGCGTCATCCCAATGAGGAAAACGTCATAGATTTCAAAGAAAACAACTTGACGTCTCTCTTCCAAAACCAAGATTGGTCTGACAAGCCCGGTCAGTTGTTTCCATTGAGAGAGAGAGAGAGAGAGAGAGAGAGTGTGTGTGTGTGTGTGTGTGTAACGTAAGGCGGTCTCACACTCTCACTCCGCTTTCACATCACAGACATTCAGAAAGGCACGCATGCAAACGTCATCCACTCCCTTTCATACACACAAGCAAATAGTTATTCTTTTGACTGAGACCTTTTATACACAAAAACAATCAGACAATCACACGAATTAATAAAGTAGTTTAAGACTTAATTACGTTCACAACTGAAAAACAGAAACCTCCAATTTCACCAGCACATCGATTATTCAAAGGATATGTGCCTGGATATAAAATGTACTACAACGCGGACAAAACCACTAACTATACACAATTAGATGTGAAATGAATAAAGTGAAATAAACAAGATGACTCAACAAGCTTGGTCGACACGATGCTGTAGACTGGGTGAAGACTTGTTGATGTTGAATAGAAAATATATACACTTGAGTCCAGACGATTCCTCTGGGAATTCCGGGCGATTCAAATCTTTTCACCTTCTCCTGGAATGAGTGAATGGAAGCACTTCTTCTGGAAGTGACTTGAATAATGCTGGACCGCAGACACCTTCACAAATAATACGCTGAGGATGGTGTACCCCATCAGACTCAGGGAGAGCTCCACCTTGACACGGCGCTCGACGGGATGGCTGCACGTGATCTCAAGGGAGACAAACACACGTCGCTGGCTTCAAGCTCCACAACGACGGGGCAGACAATAGTAGACAAACATGGTGTCGTGTACGCTGATCAGGCGGACATATTACAATGCGGTCAGCTCACCGGGTCTCCGGCGTCGTTCCTGTACAATATTAACCCGTAATTACTACCACTATCTCGGATAGTATTTCTTCTCCATAAACTAACTTTGATCCTGAACAAAGTTCCATTTCAACAACAATAACATCTGACATCGATCTCGAAAGTTCCAGTTATGAATTGATATCAGAAATTATCAACAAATTCACCTTCCAGTTACCAAATCCATACAATATCAAACAATTCAAACTTATATCCTCATCATCAACCTCAAACCATATTCTCACAACTGATTCCTCACAAGAATGAAGTTCAAAACATCTACCAAAAATTCTCTCATTTAAATAACCATTTGAGAAGTGCAACATTCAGAACTAAATCAGATATACATCATAATAGCATCAATTATCCATAGGGTTATCAAACAATCCACTTGTCTTGAAATAGACAAACAATATTCAAAAATCAAACATACCTGTAGCGCTATGGCATACGGAACACAAAGAAGCCGGGTGGGGAAAAAAAGACCTGTTCCCTCCACCGGTCAATAGTAGGACTGCGCACAATCTTTGTCGCAATTGCTCACTTCGTAAGCTGACAACAACTCAGTTCTACATGCGTTACAACAGTCTCTAGTACAGAGTAAAACTCAAGCAACCGCTATAGCCGTGCATAGGCATTTTCCCGCACGTGAAAACGTTAGGTAGACTGGGATAAACTCCAGTACAGTACTACCTGTCTAAAACACTAGTTAACACTACACATGAAAATACACTTTTGAAAACGGCAAACACACAATCAATGAAAACCCCATAAATCAATGAAAACCCCATAAATGCGGTTTGTCACAGTTCCCCCCTCTCGGGGTAAAAAAAAGAACGACCGAGTTTCTTTTTTTTCTGTCTAATCTCACGATGCTCAGAAAGGATATTACTGAATACCTGAACGACTTGATCACAGTCAGAACGTGACAGCAAATCTGCGAAAACATTCTGAGTACCTGGAATGGCTTCAATTTCGAAACAAATTCCTGTAGAGTTAAAGCCCACCTCATGATCCTGGCATTTTGAAACTTTCCTTTCAGCAGATACTGTAGCGGCCTATGATCTGTCTGAAGTACAAAGGACTGACCCCACAAGTATCTTTGCAGTTTAGACAAAGTCCAAACAATGCCGAGACACTCGCGTTCAATCGTACTGTACCTAGTCTCTCGCGGTAGCAGTTTCCTACTCACGAAACAGACCGGATGTAATTCCTCATCACGATCCTGCATCAGCACTCCTCCTATTCCTGTCGAACTAGCGTCCGTACGAACGACAAAAGGGAGAGTTAAGTCAGGTAGCAGCAAAACGGGTTCAGAAGACAAAATTCTCTGAATTTCTTTCAGTGCACTCTCACACTGATCCGTCCATTTCAGTGCTTTCTTAGCTTTTCCCGCTAACAAATCTGTCATTGGCGCTGTGAGTGTGGCAAAGTTGGGGACATACCGGCGATAGTACCCTATCAAACCGAGTAATGGAACGCAGTTTTCGGGCGATCTTCTGGTTTCACTAGAATTTGCCAGTACCCTTTTGAAAGGTCAATCTTCGTCAAGAAGAGTTTGTCCGACAGTCGCGTGAAAATCTCCTCGACATCAGGGATCGGTTCCGCATCAAAAACTGTAACACTGTTCAGATTTCTGTAGTCTAAACAAAAACGCATCGTTCCATCTGGCTTTCGCACGATCACGATCGGTGAGCAGTATGGTGAAGTCGACGGTTCGATCACTCCAAGTGCCAACATATTTTTGACCTCTTCAATGATCGCTTGTTTAGATGCAAAAGGTAGCGGATATTGTTTTTGCCGGACTGGTTCATCAGTGGTAGTTCGTATTTCATGAACAACTGAACCTCTATAGTCACCTGGGTCTGCAGTGAACATTTCCTGAAAATCCTGAAAGACCGCTTTCATCTCTGAGACTTGCTTCGGAGACAGAGTCTCATCGAACCGAATGTCGTTTATCGATTCTGTTTTGTCATGTGGAGGTGGACACAAAGTCGGACTTAGTGTGTCGTCATCGCATGTTTCGTCAGGTATCACTGCGATGTTAGCACATGCTGTTTGAGTGGGCGACTCTGTCTCTACACGTGGTGTATGCGGTGTCGCGATGCTCTGCCATTCGTGACCTAGAATCTGATCGAAAGGTATCGCTGTACCGACCGAACTGATTTGAGAGATCGCTTTCTCACGGTTCCTGTACGCTTTCAGCATGTTCGCGTGGTAGACTTTCGTTCCTTTTCCGATGTCAACTCGATAGTCATGACCGACTAGTTCTGTGACTCTGAAAGGACCGTGCCAATGCAAATCAAGCTTATTAGATGCGGTAGGGGACATGACCAGAACTTCGTCACCGACATCAAACTTTCTGTCTCTGGCTTTTCTGTCATGATAGACTTTCTGCTTAATCCTAGCCTTGTCAACCTCATCATGAGCGAGTTGACACGTGTCTGCAATGATCGTTTTAAGATCAACTAGGTGCTGACACACTGTCTTTTCTTCATCAGATGACGATTTCTCTAGCATAGAGTCAGCTAGCAGATCCATCGGACCTCTAGGTCTTCTGCCGAACAAGAGCTCGAAAGGGGAGAAGCCCGTACTTTCGTTTTGGCTTTCCCGGCACGCAAACAATAGAGCTGGTATGTACCTGTGCCATTGGCGTGGTTGTTTCACCATGAGCTTTTTCAACATAGCTTTCAACGTTGCATGAAAACGTTCGACCATCCCGTTCGCTTGGGCATGATATGGTGAAGTGTGTACCCCTTTGATAGACAGTAATCTACGGAACTCTGCCATCATCTCCGAAGTGAACTGAGAACCTCTATCTGACAGAATTTCTTCGGGGATTCCCAAACGTGCAAAAATCGAGAAAAGAGCTTCGACTACCGAGACTGTGTCGATGTTTCTCAGGGGGATTGCTTCCGGAAACCTAGTTGCTACGTCAATGAGTGTCAACAGGTATCTGTGTTTTTCCTCAGTCGGGGGATTGATCGGACCAACTATGTCAATGGCTACTCGCTTGAACGGTTCCTGAATGCGAGGCATGAACTCGAGTGGGATGGGAGGTGTTCTACTCCTATGCTCTGCCTTCTGACAAATGTCGCATGTTTGTACAAACATTTGGGCATCTCTGATAAGCCTGGCCAAAAGAATCGCTGCTGTATTTTGTTTACAGTACGTCTGATCCCACAGTGTCCTGCTAACAACCCGTCATGCGATGTTGTCAGTACTGTCTGTCTCAATGTCTTTGGGACTACTATCTGTGGCAGTGCCTCTCCACTACAATCTTTGGAAGATTTGTAGAAGTATCTTTTCAACACGCCGTCTTCAATGACAAAGAAGAAAGAATTTGCACCTAGAGTTTTCTTCTCTCCTGTGCGTGCTGCGAGTTCGAACAAAGGTTTCAGTGAGTCGTCCTCGCGCTGAAACTTGCACAGATCATCTTTTGTCACTGACAATTGAGGGATAGGAGCTGCGAGAGGTTTTGGAGCCAACTTCTCTTTCTTTGCAATAGAGCGTGTCATAACTGCTGCACATTGCACATTTCCAACAATGCCTGTTACCTCTGACGCACCCTGAACATTCCCTACGATCAGATCAACCACAGGATCGTCAATCACGCAACACTCAAGTGGTCCCTTGTAACAGTCAGTGTCAACGTCAACTAAGGCCAGAGGAAAACATTCGGACTTTCCTCCGAAAGAAATGACCCACTGATCCCGACCTAAGTATTGGTGTGGCTGGACCAATTCTTTGCGCACACCTGCTGTTGTAGCTCCTGTGTCACGAAGCACTGAACAGTTAAAGCCATTACAGTTTCCCTGCTCTAGTTTCAGCTTACTCAAAACGTCAGCAGCTGAACACAAAACTGACAAATTTGCGCTCTGTGCGTTTGAGTTCACTGGGGGGTAAAATGTCGTACTCGGACATTGTCTTTTAGTGTGTCCTTTTCCTTGACACTTGTAACATGTCAGTACGTTCGTGCTTTGTCCGTCCATCTGTCCGTCAGTTGTGTTCTGTTGCTGTTGTTGTCCGTAAGTCACGTGGTACTGTCCACGACCTCGAGAACCACGCGGCCCTTGACCTCTACGAGGGGTGTACGCGGCTCCCCGCTGACTCTGGTCATTAGAGTAACCACCTGAATCGCTTCCGCTATAGTTTCCACTCTGGTAACTACCGCGAAGATTTTGCGACTTGCCTCTTCCACCACGGTACCGATTGTTCCCGTGTTTCTTCTCATCTTTGAGTGGTGGGACGGCTACTGACGCAGCTAGACCCGCATCCGCTTTTCTCGCGAGGTTTTTGTTTGGTCGAGCTAGTCGGTAGCTCTCGGCATGCTCAAGCAGCTGTTTCGATGTTTTCAAATTTCGCTCGCGCAAAAAGACTGCCAAATCTTTGGAAACGCTTTGCAAAATTTGCTCGCACAAAATCATGTCAAACAACGAATCATAATCATGAGCAGTGTCAGACAATTCAATCCACCGCTGTAGTAAGTGAGTCATTCGCGTACCGTACGACTTGAAAGACTCCTCAGCCTCTGGGCGACAAGATCTGAATTTCTCACGAAACCCTTCGGCGCTGCACTGAAATTTGGTGAGAAGGCATTGTTTCAGAACCTCGTACTCAACTTTGCCAGACGCACACAAACCATGATACAGACTGAGTGCTGTGCCTTCCAAAACTGCACTAAGGAACACTGGCCATTTTTCCCTGGGCCAATTCAAAGCCTCTGCATGAGTTTCAAAACGGTACAGAAATGCATCGATAGAGTCTATGCTTTCCTTAAATGTGGGCAATTTAGGAAAGTTGAATGGTTTAGAACTGCCATGTGACCACCACGGTTCGAAGCCTGAGTACTGAAATCACCTGAGTCCTCAGATTCTTTATCTCTAGTGCTTTAATATCCAACTCATGTTTCTTGAGCTCAAATTCCATCTTTTCTTCAGTAATTCTTTTTGATCTCCATCTTTTTTCTCTTTTGCTTGTCTTTCTTTTTCCTTTTCTCTTTCCAATGCTCTCTCATCTCTCTCAAGACATTTTTCAATATAATTCTCTAGGTCCTGACCTGTATGACCTAACTTTTGGCCTTGTGCCATGTACATGTCAAACCTTTCGACCTGTACGTCAGTCATGCTGACTGATAATCAAATACCAGTAGGATAAATAACAAAGTATCACTGAGTGACAAAACAAGTGTAGACTAGATTAAAATCCACCAAATATCACTGAGTGACTATACAAATACAGAGTAGAAAAATCAATTCACTTTTTACACAACACAATACAAAACTACACTTAGAGAATAAAAATATTAATCAGCCACAATGCACAAATATAAGTAAATAAGTTTTGCTAAGTTTTTTTTTCTTTCTACTTCAAAAAAATATTTAACGTAATAATTAATCACTGTTTCTAAAATATGCACACACACACACACACACACACACAAAAATCACTGGCTGTGACAATTTAAAACATAAAAGGCCCCAGTACTACACAAATCTACACAAAGGGAGTAAGGCGCTATAGAATGGAAGAGATCCAAAAAACTAAACAGGACAGGTAGCAAAGAGTAAGAGGATAGTACAGGCAGGAAAATAGACTCGGCCCTCGTGGAAGCGAACCTAACACTTAAAAAATGCCTCCACCCCGCACACCTGGAGGCGGGAACTAACAACTAACAAACATTCAGACTGAAATTAATGAACGTAGTAGGCAGAGAAGAGAGAGTCTTTTTTTTTTTTTCAAAACAACTAAACAACTAAACGAAACACGAGTAATTTTTTTTTTCAAAAATGAACTGAAATGAAAGGGGACGTAAACGGGGTCACCACTGTAACGTAAGGCGGTCTCACACTCTCACTCCGCTTTCACATCACAGACATTCAGAAAGGCACGCATGCAAACGTCATCCACTCCCTTTCATACACACAAGCAAATAGTTATTCTTTTGACTGAGACCTTTTATACACAAAAACAATCAGACAATCACACGAATTAATAAGTAGTTTAAGCTTAATTACATTCACACTGAAAAACAGAACCTCCAATTTCACCAGCACATCGTTATTCAAAGGATATGTGCCTGGATATAAAATGTACTACAACGCGGACAAAACCACTACTATACACAATTAGATGTGAAATGAATAAAGTGAAATAAACAAGATGACTCAACAAGCTTGGTCGACACGATGCTGTAGACTGGGTGAAGACTTGTTGATGTTGAATAGAAAATATATACACTTGAGTCCAGACGATTCCTCTGGGAATTCCGGGCGATTCAAATCTTTTCACCTTCTCCTGGAATGAGTGAATGGAAGCACTTCTTCTGGAAGTGACTTGAAAATGCTGGACCGCAGACACCTTCACAAATAATACGCTGAGGATGGTGTACCCCATCAGACTCAGGGAGAGCTCCACCTTGACACGGCGCTCGACGGGATGGCTGCACGTGATCTCAAGGGAGACAAACACACGTCGCTGGCTTCAAGCTCCACAACGACGGGGCAGACAATAGTAGACAAACATGGTGTCGTGTACGCTGATCAGGCGGACATATTACAATGCGGTCAGCTCACCGGGTCTCCGGCGTCGTTCCTGTACAATATTAACCCGTAATTACTACCACTATCTCGGATAGTATTTCTTCTCCATAAACTAACTTTGATCCTGAACAAAGTTCCATTTCAACAACAATAACATCTGACATCGATCTCGAAAGTTCCAGTTATGAATTGATATCAGAAATTATCAACAAATTCACCTTCCAGTTACCAAGTACCTATACAATATCAAACAGTTCAAACTTATATCCTCATCATCAACCTCAAACCATATTCTCACAACTGATTCCTCACAAGAATGAAGTTCAAAACATCCTACCAAAAATTCTCTCATTGAATAACCATTTGAGAAGTCCAACATTCAGAACTAAATCAGATATACATCATAATAGCATCAAGTTATCCATAGGGTTATCAAACAATCCACTTGGTCTTGAAATAGACAAACAATATTCAAAAATCAAACATACCTGTAGCGCTATGGCATACGGAACACAAAGAAGCCGGGTGGGGAAAAAAAAGACCTGTTCCCTCCACCGGTCAATAGTAGGACTGCGCACAATCTTTGTCGCAATTGCTCACTTCGTAAGCTGACAACAACTCAGGTCTACTTGTGTTACAACAGTCTCTAGTACAGAGTAAAACTCAAGCAACCGCTATAGCCGTGCATAGGCATTTTCCCGCACGTGAAAACGTTAGGTAGACTGGGATAAACTCCAGTACAGTACTACCTGTCTAAAACACTAGTTAACACTACACATGAAAATACACTTTTGAAAACGGCAAACACACAATCAATGAAAACCCCATAAATCAATGAAAACCCCATAAATGCGGTTTGTCACAGTGTGTGTGTGTGTGTCCTCCCGTATACATGGCATTACAAAAGAACGACCGTGACGACAGCAGGTGATTAAATGGAAACAACATATTGGGCTGGTCAGTGGCCATCTTGTTAAACGATGAGGCTGACCGACTGTGCCTAACATGGACAGGAAGAGAATTTCACAAAAGAGAGAGAGAGAGAGAGAGAGAGAGAGAGAGAGAGAGAGAGAGAAGTGCTGCAGCGTGGGCAGATAATGAAAAGTCGTCTTCGTCGGTATTTTCCTTTTGTTGTTCTATATAGAAATCTGCGTTGCGTGATTATGAGTCACACTAGATGAATGTCGAGCTTTACCGAGGCACGACAAACAACTCGACGTTGAACCACACACTTTCACTGATCAACAGGCATTAATTATGAAGATCCGATTCGATCACTGATCAATACATAATATATTTACGAGAAGGCGAGTCGATCTGCAAACCTATTCAACTGAAATGCAAGCGTCTCTTTTAGAAGCCGCGGGTAATGTAGGAATAGCTTTGCGGGGCGGTCGGTGGTCCAGTGGTTAAGAGACTTGTCACCAATGCGAGAGGTCGAGGATTCGAGTCCCACTCGGGGCAAAGATTTTTTCCTTCTCGTATGTGGCACCGTTCATTCGGGCCGATCGTCGGGGGATATCTCCGGGTACTCCGGCTTCCTCCCCCTCTGCTTTGGAAATGTTCAGCCCACCAAATGGAAAAAGAAATGCAATTCTAAATTCCGAAATTTAAATAGCTGAGCTGACCCTTCGCACCACGAGATTGTAATGTGTTTATGTCCAGTGTGTGAGAGAATGCGTGTGATTCACGTGAGCGTGCGTTTTGGGTTCAGTTCGCGGCGCTTTGAGCTGATTTATGAAATTGGGTAAAGCGCCTATACAATACTCATTATTATTATTATTATTATTATTAAGTATAGAGACAAGCGACCTCAAGTTTACAGGATTTTTTTTTCTTTGCTGTATATAGAGTTTTCATTCTTTTCTTTTTTTCTTTTTTTTCAGTGTTTGGTTTGTATTTAGTTTCTGAGCTCGCCCGAACATTTAATTTCCCCTCGAGGGATGAATAATAAAGTATTTTTGAAAGTGAACTTTAATTAAATATTAATATGACGATGGTGTGATCAGACCTCCTGGGCAAAAAGATTATAGTGCTGAATATAGCTGGTTTTGCTGGGGACACCGATCAACATATTTTTCAGGATCTGAAACAGAATTTACCTGCGCGGACTAAAACATTTATTTTTCATTTCACTTGAACTCATCTCTAATGCTTGTCACAATCATTCCGAACGTTGGACACTGTCAGTATATAGAAGCGCTGTACACATACAGACATACACCACTCATACAGACATACACCACTCATACAGACATACACCACTCATACAGACATACACCACACATACAGACATACACCACACATACAGACATACACCACTCATACAGACATACACCACTCATACAGACATACACCACACATACAGACATACACCACTCATACAGACATACACCACTCATACAGACATACACCACTCATATAGACATACACCACTCATACAGACATACACCACTCATACAGACATACACCACTCATATAGACATACACCACACATACA
>JACVVK020000733.1:152500-157500 GCA_018292915.2 Batillaria attramentaria | reverse complement strand
CTTCCTGCCGCACGTCTACATGCACCGCGTGAAGCACGTGACACAGGTGGTAGCTGGGGTGAATGTCAACGTCCCACAGTCTCCTGTAAAGGTACCGCCTTCAGATTCACTCGCACAACACCTGGTAGAGACTGACGTTCGTGACGATACCGCACAGCAACACGTCTTGTTTTGTTTGAGAGAAATGGCCACGAGCAACAATGACGTCATGTTTGTCTTGTCTCAGCTCCAGTTTGGCGATTACCTCAATCAGCCGTGTTACGCTGCGGCGGCCAGTCAGTTTCCACGGCCATCTGACCTGAGTGACCTGCATGAGGGCGACTTCGATGTTCTCATAATCCACAAAAAGATGGGACTGATTGCGGGGGAAATCAAATCCGTGGGGATCAGGGCCAAGGATCAAGGACTGACTGATCCACAGATAGAGAACGACGTACTGAAAATGTTGACAAAAAATGTTGAAAATGTCCAAAAAGTCGACACCTGGCAAGCAGTCGTCCAGAAAAGGTCAGCTGAAAAAGTCAGAAGCTGTTTTGAGACACGTGGTCAGTGATCTTCAGCCCAGTCCCAGAATTCGGACCACGTTGATTCTTCCCTACATCTCCAGCACTATTCTTCAGGCAGCTCTGGCAAAGGATCCTGACGTCAGAGAAGTGAGTGAAATCAATTCTGAATGTGTCAAGCTGAGTGGCGTGGACGTAGCATGTTACCGTGGCAACTGAAAAATCTATAATCCTGACGCTAGCCTATTTCTTGTTGATGACATTGCATTTGCACGTGTATGTCGTTTGTTTTGTTTTGTTTTGGTTTATTGTTGTTGTTTTTTGCGGTGGGGGAAGGGGGGGGGAGGGGGGCAGTTGCTCGAAAAATCAGTAAGAGTGTGTGTGTGTGTGTTTTTGTTTTTGGTTTTTTTTGTTTGTTTGTTTGTTTGTTTGTTTGTTTGTTTTTTTTTGTTTTTGTTTTTTTTGGGGGGTGGGCTCCAAAGCTAAGTGTGTGTGTGTGTGTGGAGGAGGGGAGGGGGTGCGCGCGGTGGTATACATGTCGACCTGGACAACCCACTCACTGTCTGTCTCCATTACTGTAACAGGCCCTGTGTACAGAGTTTGGCTTGCCACACACCGCGGACCCGGTTCACTACTGTCTCTGCTCGGACCAGATGTCTGATCGTGACACTCCCTACAAGGTCACTGCTGACGTCATACAAAGTCTGGGGAAGTGGTGGACACAGTGTGTAGCAGGGACCGGACCTGACCCCGCCATGACCGACAGTTTATACGAGGAGCTTGTGGCCAGGTAGGTTCCCACAAGTATGGGGGGTGACTGTCAATGTCAGTTTTACCTAGCACTGTTGTATACAGTTCTGAGTTCGTAATATCTCTACTGTACTCCGTGTCACCTGCATTGAATTGTCAACAGATTTGCGGGCCCTGCGACTGTAGTGAAGATCTTCTGTAAGAGGGAGCCCCGGCTGGTGGTAACCGATATACGGACAGCGGGACAGTTTATCTCCGAGGTCGGCGACCGGATATCAGCAGTTGCTTTGTTGCCCTATCAGGTGATTCTTTACTCTATATTACCGGCTGTCAGCATTGTCTCGCTACCACTGGCAGGTAAGTTTATTTATATTACCGGCTGTAAGCAATGGATCTCTACCGCTATCAGGTGATTACCGGCTGTCAGCAGTGGCTCTGCACCCATACTGAGAAGTTATTCTTTGCAGTATATTATTGGCCTTGATATAGTGTAACATATCAGAGTGTATTGAGGCGGAAGATGGAACACTGAGGATCGATAAGAAGCCCCTCCCCCCCCCCCCCCCCCATTCCCCGCCACCCCGTCTAAAACATACAGTGTCGAAAGAGAATCTGCTGTTGAAGCATATGAAAGTTTGGTGAAACATTTTCAACTTTAAATTTTGCAAATCTGTACCTTGATGACAGGACCCTCCCTTCCCCCCTCCACCCCCCTTAAAATAGCACCACCCCCATCCCCAAAACCCTTCCGAATCCTCGGCCTTTTGACTCTTCAGTCTTCAGTCTGTGTGACACATTTTCTCGTCCAATAAAGAAACAAAACCCTCTCTCATCACCAGCTGGCTCTCATACACACGGCGCCTGACCTTGCCTACCTCGCCGGTCCTCCAGGGACGGGCAAAACACTGACGGCGGTCATCATGGGCGTGGAGTGGATGCGGCGAAACAAGACCGTGAACATCCTCAGCGGAGATAGAAAGAGCCGTGCCGCCGCTCATCACATAAAGCAGCAGCTGGAGGAGACGGCCCGGCTGGTTATCGGCCCACAAGCCGCCAGTCGGGTCCGCCTCCATCTGGTGCATCTGGATAAGTACGGAGCTGAGCTGGCTGCTAATGTGGACAAGTTGGTGAAGACCCTCACATCGGGTGGCAACAAACAACGAGATTTGTCTGATTGCCGATGAGGCGTCTCTTTATAGGTATGGTGTTTGTTTATTTGTTTGCTTTAAAACGCATGATAACACGGTTCATTCCCTTTCAGTTCGGTGTGTGTGTTACCGCTGCTCCTCCTTCCCAGTAGTCTGTCTGTCTAGATCGGTTGCTTTGTTTCTTGATTTCTTCTGCAAACTAAAGACAGAAACTTGACACACATTTGGAAGCTTACTGGTACATTTGAACCAACTGTATTTTTCATGTACCGGACGCATCGTCAGATTTTTGGCTTATGCTTGTGGGACTTGGCACTGTTGATGTCCATTTATGTACTGCGGGTAGGTTGACCAGACAAAAATCACCAATCAGAAGGCAGTGCCTATAGGAAAGACTGTTCAAGTTACACTGAACACGACATTTATATCGCGTATCATGACTTTGCTGCTGTCCAGTGTGAAATTCATAACAGCAGGACTCAAAATCAGTATGGAGTGGGGAAGCCTTCATTTCTTCGTGTCTTTGTTGTTTCTCATTTGTGTGTGTGTGTATATATGTGTGTAAGATTGCCAAATAACTAAATTCGTTTCAATATAACAGCGCCGCAGACATTTTCAACACGTTTCACTGTTTGCCAAGTATCTGATAGTGCCGTGTCCGTTTCACACTGTGTCAGTGTGAACGTGTTCGGTTGTTGCATGCTTTGTTTCATGCCTTTGTCTTCGTACTTCTCTTTTTCATTTTCCTCTTAGAAATTCCCTGTAAAACGACCGTCAGGTGCATCTCTTTCCTATTCTTTTTGTCGTTGTTGTTGTTGTTATCGTTGTTGTTGTTGTTGTTTGTTTGTTTGTTTTCTTTTGATTTTCCTGTGTTGCTTTTCTTTTTTTATTCCGGCAAAATGAATATATTCCTAAAAGTAGGGAAGTAGCGTGGCGAAAATTGCTCTCTCTCTCTCTCTCTCTCTCTCTCTCACACACACACACACGCACACACACACACACACGCACGCACGCACACGCACCCACGCACACACACACGCACACAAACTGAATCATTTTTCTCCTCTCCCCACCAGCCGACATGTTGACGTCAAAATACCAACCAAACCGCGTTAGGTAAAATTTACGTCATTGTCGTTCAGTTTGAGGTCACTAACGTGCATGACCCCGAACCTGTCAGTGCCGGCGGACGGTTTTCTCCCTACCATGGAAATACACAAGTAATGTCTGCAGACTCAACCTGCTAGTTGTCTGTCACCTTATCCACAGTGTCTGCTACGCTGTATGGTTTGTTGTGTCAGTGGATGGTCAATTTCTATCTGTAGACGTTATGAGTTCTTACTTTACTCGCGTTTCTTAGATTTGATTCAGGGTTGCACATTTAACTCGGTCCCAGGACACTGACCTGTAAAAATTTCAAATGTCCTATTTTTCCCACCTCAAGCGGACATTTGTCCTATTAAAATTTTTTATTGCCACTAAGTGGCCAGGACACTGTGTCCTATCACTTTGCTGTTTTCAGGACACTTTGTCCTATAGAAGCTGTGGAAAATGTTTGTTTATGAAAAGAAGACATCGACTTTACCCAGAAACCCCATCCAGAGGTATTTCATACGCATTGAAATACTACATACAAGGAAAAGATGTTTAGTAAGGTTGGACAGTCTTGACCGTAGCGGTTTGTTTATGGAAAGAAGACATCGACTTTACCCAGAAACCCCATCCAGAGGTATTTCATACGCATTGAAATACTACATACAAGGAAAAGATGTTTAGTAAGGTTGGACAGTCTTGACCGTAGCGGGACGCGTTTCGCCGGAATTTCACCGGCTCATCAGCCACCTTAGGTCAAGACAGAGCGGGAAGAATAGGTAAAATATATTTAGGAAATACCGTGACTGACGGGATGCTAACATGGAGGATGAGTGAAAGTGAGAATAAGCAAATAGTGTAGGGAAATATCTCCCCTAGTGTTGTTGCTGCAAAATGGCTGTGTTTGGCGGGCGTGTATACGTCAGATTTTCAGTGATGTGAGTTTTAAAGAAAATGACATCACAAATTAAAGATCACTGTTCGATTTTGTGCATGCGTTTGTTTGGGGCGCGTGCTGACAGTGGAATTGTCAAATTGTATTTTCTTTCCATGTATATTTCGGGAGAAAGGGTCTGCTTGTGATGGCTGTATTGGTGTGTTTTTGGTTGAGTTAGGTATGTTTAGTGCGTGTTTGATGTGCGTGTAGACAGTAATTGTTGTTTTTATTCAAGTATATTTCGGTGCTGTTTGGTGTGCGTGTAGGTGACATTTTCTTGAGTTTGGGTTGAGTTAGGTGTGTTTAGTACGCGTTTGATGTGCTTGCAGACAGTAATTGTGGTTTAGATTCAAGTATGTCTTATGCTGTTTTTCTGTAACGTTTTTCTGTAGTGTGGTGAAGGTAAGAGTGGTCTGTGTGATGTGTCTGGTGTGGCGTGTGTGGATGTTGTGTATGGGTGTCGTGGTTTTAGTGCAGGGTATTTGAGGTGTGATGAGGTTGATGTGGGTGCAGATGTGGATGTGGATGTGAATGGTATGTGCATTTGTGTGGATGAGGGTGGTTTAGATG
>JACVVK020000733.1:110000-147500 GCA_018292915.2 Batillaria attramentaria | reverse complement strand
ATATCTTTATACAAGTATGGCCGGAAGTTTTCTAACAAAACAGAAAAAAAGAAACTATTGGTGGACGTTTTCTTCGCACCTACTGATAGACTTTGATGAACATCTTGAACTGTTTTTTCTTAATTTATGAGGAGACGGACATGTGTTTTTAACACTACAGATTATTTGACTGTGTACAACTACTGATGGATTTTCTGTGTACACCTACTGATAGACTGTGTACACTTTTTCATGGACTTGTGTGCCCCTACTGATGAACTGTCTGTGTACACCTACTGATGAACTGTCTGTGTACACCTACTGATGACTGTCTGTGTACACCTACTGATGAACTGTCTGTGTAACCCTACTGATGAACTGTCTGTGTACACCTACTGATGAACTGTCTGTGTACAACTACTGATGGACTGTCTGTGTACACATACTGATGGACTGTCTGTGTATACCTACTGATGAACTGTCCGTGTGCACCTTCTGATGGACTGTCTGTGTGCACCTACTGATGAACTGTCTGTGTACACCTACTGATGAACTGTCTGTGTACACCTTCTGATGAACTGTCTGTGTACACCTACTGATGAATTGTCTGTGTACACCCACTGATGGACTGTCTGTGTACACCTACTGATGGACTGTCTGTGTACACCTACTGATGGACTGTCTGTGTACACCTACTGATGGACTGTCTGTGTACACCCACTGATGGACTGTCTGTGTACACCTACTGATGAATTGTCTGTGTACACCCACTGGTAGACTGTCTGTATACACCTACTGATGAATTGTCTGTGTACACCCTCTGGTGGACTGTCTGTGTACACCTCTTAATGAATTTCCTGTGTCCATCTACTGATGGATTGTGTGTGTACACCTTCTGATGGGGGATTATATGTCATGTTAGTGCTAACTAACCATTGGTCGCTATAAGGAGGGTTACCTGTCATGTTAGTGATAACTACCACTGGTCGCTGTAAGAATGATAGAATCACTCTCTATACTGTACAGTTGTATGGTAATGAGAAATCACAGGACAGTCTGTCTACACTACTACAGATGGCGTGACGCCTTCCACCACCAGTTGTACTTGCATGTAGGATTATGTATAGTAATGAGAAATCACAGGACCGTCTCTCTACACTACTACAGATGGCGTGTCGCCTTCCACCACCAGTTGTACTTGCATGTAGGATTATTGTATAATTATTATTACATTGTTGTTGCAAGCCATGCAGGACGTACAGGACGTACAGTAAATAAGAATTCAGATGGTACTGAGAAATCTGTGTTGTTTTGATATTCGCCTAGATGGTGTGTGTGTGTGTGTGTGTGTGTGTGTGTGTGTGTGTGTGTGTGGTGTGTGTGTGTGTGTGTGTGTGTGGCAAACCCTGTCTTACAAACAATCCTGCTACACTACACTACTGTCAATACAAACACAAGGTGAACAAAACCAGGCAATCCAGCATACTATCAAATTACAAACAAACATGCAACACGTTGATAAGACATTCACGTGAAATTCATGAGTCAAATTCATGAGGAGACCTTTAGTTTGGGTAATGGCGGGTATTGTAGATTATTCGTAAGGTCGGAGAAATGAGTTGCTTGAATCTTGTCAATTCTGAAAATTAATGGTCTTTAGCGTCTGTGGTGGTGAGTTCCGCATGTGTGTCCCGAAAAACGACAAGTGAATTCATAAATGTAAGGCTACAGACAACCTGGAAAGAAAGAGACAGACAGAGAGACAGAGACAGAGAGAGTTTGTTTTGGGGTTTAACATCCTGTTCCACCACATACGGGTTATATCAAAGACGGGGCAACGATGAAAAAGCCAGCACAAATATTTGGCCCCAGCCGGGATTCGAACTCACGACGCGGGCATTAGAAGTCCAACGCTGTACCATTCGGCCACCCATGTGGTGGTGGTGGCCGCATCACGATAACAATTTTTTTCAAAAACAAATTACTTTTTTTTCCAAGGATGAGATAATAGACGCACAGGTCTCTCTTACTATCTCAGTATCTGTCCTTGTTACACTACAAAATAAATACACGAGAGAGAGAGAGAGAGAGAGAGAGAGAGAGAGCAAACCCATACGCTCTCAAAGATAAAAGTTGCAACCACTGGTATGTTACGGGAACAAAAAGAAGAGAGAGAGAGAGAGAGGATACTATGTTTTATTTTCGAGAACTGAAAGAAATGTGATCAGGGGGAAGGTGAAAGACGCATGGCGGACGGTTAACGTGCTCTGGTGAACATGAAGGATAGTCGGTGGAACGACTGAGTGCCTGTAAACTTTCCATCACGTGACGAGCATTGGCTAGGGCGGTCTGACCCGGCACTGTGTGTAGCTGGATGTAGCTTAAACGTACACAGCGGTTTGCTACATTTATTTCATGTCGTTATTTATTTAAAGTCTTTACTTAATGTCTTTATTTATGTAATGTCTTTATTTATTTATTTATTTAATGTCTTTATTTCCTTAAAGTCTTTTTTGTTTTTATTTGGCTTAATGTCTTTATTTTCATTTATATTTTAATTTATTCAGAAAACCCTAAGGCTCAGTACATGCGTAGAGACGACGGGCAATACAAACTGAATTAGTTTGACTTCACACCTAACCCCCGCACACCCCCCCCCCCTATCTCCGCCCCCCCCCCCCCCCCCCCCCCCCCCCCCCCCCCCACACACACACACACACAACACAACACACACACACACACACACACACACATATCCCATGGCAGTGAGCACGTTGTGTTGCTATGATAGTTGAATGTACTACAGTATCAAGCGATGTTACTTTTATTACAGAATCTACCCTCGCCGTAATTCCATCCACCCCACAGTCATAACACTCGGCCTACAGCACGAGCTGAGATACGCCCCTCCCCTCCCCCTCCCCACCCCCTTCTTCCCCCGTCCCCCTCCCTCCTCTGGTATCTGTTTCCCACAAGTGTGCTCTTTCCGTCAAGGATGGAATGTTTTCATGTGTCAGGTGCAAGTTTACTAAGCTGGAAAGAGTTGCGCTTGTAAGTGCAATCTAAATAATAAATAAATAATAATCGCATTAATATAGGCGCTTTATCCCAAATATTTTGGCTCAAAGCGCCGCGAGCTAAACCCAACACGCACGCTCACGTGAATCACACGCATTCCTCTCACACACAGGACATAAACGTATTACAATCACGTGGTGCGAAGGGTCAGCTCAGCTATTTAAATTTCTACAAAGATTCAGTTCAATGTATAGTATTGTAACATGGTGATGATGGTGATGGTGATGGTGGTGATGGTGATGATGGGAGTGTGTGTTTTGGGTGGGGGGTGGGGGGGGAGGAGGGGGGATGGAGAGATATTGTAAAAAGTCAAAACTGAGAGAAGAGATATGTCTTGCGGTCCCGCTTGAAGGTGTTGGTGGTAGCAGAACCTGACTTGAGTTGAGCTGGCATGTTGTTCCAGGGGGAAGGAGCTGCATTCTTAAAGGCTCGCACCCCAGATCGTTTCTTATTTGTGGCGTCACAGTAGCCTGGCAGCCTGTTGTCATTCATGGTAGTTTAGTGCGCTTCAAAGAAGCCATTCTATGTTATGGGACAGTTTCGTTCGTGAGTACTGCGCCTGTACGCTTAAAATACTCCATCTTAATGATCTGTGGGAGCTCTTAATGCGATACAATTCAGCCTTTAACCGTACCGGCAATACTCTCTCTCTCTCTCTCAATCCGTGTGTCACGTGCCCCCTTGTGTGTGCAGTGCACTGACTCAGCGCAAGCTTGTCAGATGCTGCCACTGTGCAGGTGTCCAAGTGGTGTGATGTGGCACCACCAGTACAGCTCAGACCGATCTGTGGGACCTGATTGTCGGAAGGTGGGACTTTAACTTATAACGACTTTTTCCAACCGCCTCCCTGGTTTTTGTCTGTACACGGATTTAAGTCTCGCCGTCTGCCCAGCTCACTCTCCCATCGGGCGACGCGCTGGCTGTTGTGACGTCACAGAACCGATACCCAGCCCCCAACAAGGAAGTATATCATGCTTGGCCACATTTAGTTTTGACTGAGGTGTGTGTGTGCGCCATTGTGTCAAAAGCAAGTGTGTATATTGTGCAGTAAGTGCTGCTCTCAGTTGAAATGCCGTCAGTTGACAAGTGTGTATATTGTGCAGTAAGTGCTGCTCTCAGTTGAAATGCCGTCAGTTGACAAGTGTGTATATTGTGCAGTAAGTGCTGCTCTCAGTTGAAATGCCGTCAGTTGACAAGTGTGTATATTGTGCAGTAAGTGCTGCTCTCAGTTGAAATGTCGTCAGTTGACAAGTGTGTATATTGTGCAGTAAGTGCTGCTCTCAGTTGAAATGCCGTCAGTTGACAAGTGTGTATATTGTGCAGTAGATGCCGCTCTCAGTTGAAATGCCGTCAGTTGACAAGTGTGTATATTGTGCTGTAAGTGCCGCTCTCAGTTGAAATGCCGTCAGTTGACAAGTGTGTATATTGTGCAGTAAGTGCCGCTCTCAGTTGAAATGCCGTCAGTTGACAATTGTGTATATTGTGCAGTAAGTGCCGCTCTCAGTTGAAATGCCGTCAGTTGACAATTGTGTATATTGTGCAGTAAGTGCCGCTCTCAGTTGAAATGTCGTCAGTTGACAAGTGCTCTCTCAGTTGAATGCCGTCAGTTGACAAGTGCAGAGGTCAGGCAACTCATCGTGATGCTGTGAGACGAAAGAATGATGCTGGCGGTGATCAGAGCGCTTTCAGAACTTCAGGTTAGGATATCCAGTTTGAGTCTTTAACAGCTTTTTAATCGGGATGTTTTGTGCTTGCTTCATGTTCTGTGGTTAAACACACGGCGCCGCGCCGTACACACGCACGCACGCACCGCACACACCGCACGCACGCACGCACGGCACGCACTCACGTACGGCACGCACGCACCACACACACACACACACACACACGCCTTTCAAGTTCAAGTTCCAGAGATCATAATAATTTGATCAGAGTTGACTATGTCATCTCTAATCAAATTACTACAGTGCTACTTTGTTTCCTACGTCATCTCTAATCAAAATTAATTACAACAGTGCTATTGCAGTTGACTATGCCATCATTACTGAAAACTACAGGTTTTACATCAATCGGCAGTGCAAATTTTCAGTAAACCAGTAGTTCCTTGTATAGAGAGCTGGGATCGCCAAACTGGTAGAGCGTTGTGTCGGGATTTTGAATCATGGTTGTGAAAAAAACAATATCATTACGTTGACTTTTTCCTCGTCACTCTGTCTTTGTTATACCCGTGTATTGTATTGCGGACGTTAACAATTAAGGGTTCGTGGGTTTTCTGTATCTTGTCTTTATCAGATATCCCTAGCAACTTCCACAGCTTAACAACACATATTCAGTTATATTCATATATTCAGTGCCATTATGTTGCACGTCATATGAAAAATTATGAAAAGAAAACTTTCAAAGAACACAGAAGATAATATATATATATTTTTTTTTGTGTGTGACAATTTTACTGTCTGAATCACACAGAATTTTCTTTTGCTAGAATCGAGGTTTGGGCGAACGATGAAGTAACCAGAAAAATGTTTTACTATCGCATGCATAAACACCTGCATGTAATGACGTGGTGAAATGGTGCATTTTCTTGCGTATTTGGAATCTAGCCACTAATGTTGTTTACACTGGGTACACAAATCTGTTCAAACACCGTTGGTAAGCAGCCCTTGTCTTTCCACACAGGACTACAGAATAGTTTTCCCACATCTTAAACGTGCACAGTCGGTCCTACCGGCCAATTTTAATGCATGTAGGCAAACAGGAGGAAATTACGTCATTGTTTCTATTTTTAGACCCCCCCACCCCCAAGAAAATCATGATAATAATGATAATGATAATAGAATTAAAAAAAAATGGAAAAATATTTATTTTTATAAGTGACTACAAGAAAAGGAATTGAAGGTGTTGAAAAAATGGTACATTTCAGAATGGGTCTCGGAAATCCAACAGTGGTCAGATATACAACACTATTTTCACCTTTGTTTTTGGTGATGCTTAGATGCGGGGGTGGGAGGCGGGGGAGGGGGGGGGAGCTGGACGGGTAGCCTTGGAGTTTAACGTCGTTTTCCACCAAGTATGGCTGATATCAAAGACGGGTTAACGGGAAAAAAGGCCAGAACAAATATCGGGCCCCAGCCGGGATTCGAAGGTGCTTAGATGCATAGCTAACACCGACAAGTCAGCGTAAGACGTTACATATTGTATGTAGCAGTGGTAGTGGTAGTGGAAAAGTTCAACGTCATTCTAGTTACGATTTCAAGGTACGTGAACATGTGAGAGTTACACCCATAAACCACCACCCACAGTCCACAACACACACACACACACACACACACACACACACACACACAAACACAGAACACGTGAACGCTGGTGCACAACACGGGACAGGAACAGCACGCCTCACGCTTGAGGTTTCTTTCGAGCTGAGTCCTGAACTGATCCAGTGGCTCCCACTGCCTATCAAGGAGGGAACTGGTATACCACAGCTTGTAGAGTGTCGGACTTTCAATGCTCGGGTTGTGAGTTCTAATCCCAGCTGCGGCCTAATAGAGCGAGAGACCATAATACCTTGTTTTGCATCATATATGGGATTTTTTGTGGTTTCTAGATGGAAAAATGGTGCTGATTCCGAATCCGACGAGTGCCAGACGACAAATGTTTGGCAATTTGAAAGAGAGGCTGAAAATCAAAATGGCCGCTAAAGAACCTTAAAATGCTTTTATTTTATTTTATTTATTTATTTATTTTTATTTTTTTTTTTTTTTGTCGCACATATGTACGCAAGAACTTTTTATCAGTGATTTCAATGTGAAGAAAGGGTGCTGATTCCGAATCCGACGAGTGCCAGAGTGTACATGTTGAACATTTTGAAAGAAAGCCTGAAATACTAAACGGCCGTTCAAAACACTTGAAAAGCATTGTATTGCCGTATATATCAAAATGTGTGATTTTTTCAGTGGGTTTTTTTTTAACATGAAAAAGCATGCTGATTCCAAATCCGACGAGTGCAAGACTGTAAATGTTGACGGTTTTGAAAGAGAGGCTGAAATTCAACATGGCCGACAAGAAACTTACATTGCTTCTTTTTACCGCCTACGTGAGGTACAGTAACTAACCTGTCGCCAAAATCCAGAAATTTTGAGTACTTTCCATATGAGAAAAGGGTGCTGATTCCAAATCCGACGAGTGCCAGACTGTAAATGTTACGCATTTCCAAGGAGATGCTAAAATTCAAAATGGCCGCCAAAACCTTAAAACGCGTTGTTTTGCCGCATAATGAAAATTGTACAACTTATTATTCAAAAGAAACGAAGTTTTTAAAAGGTTTTCACATGAAAAAAGGATGCCGATTCCGAATCCGACGAGTGCCAGACAGTAAAGTTTAGCATTTTGAAATTGAAGCTGAAAATCGAAACGGACGCCAAAAACTGTAAACGCGTTGCTTGTCCGCAAAAAAAAAAATGAAAATCAAGAATTTATTCTTTGACAGAAACGAGTTTTTAAAGTGGTGTCTATGAGATAAAAGGATACAGAATCCGATTCTGATGAGTGCCAAACTGGAAATATTGAACATTTTGAAAGAGGCTGAAATTCAAAATGGCCGCCCAAAATCATAAAACGCGTAGTTTTGCCGCATAAATAAAAACCAATAACTCATTTTCTGAAAGAAACGTGATATTTCCGCGGTTTTTGTATGAAAAATGGGTGATGATTCCGATTCTGATGAGTTACATACTGTAAATGATGACAATTTTGAAAGAGATGCTGAAATTCACAAATGCCTAAAAAGAAACTGCATTGCATTGTTTTGCCGAATATATGAAAAGCAAGAACTTCTTTTCGAAAAAAAACACGAGATTTTCCTGTGGTTTTATGCGAAAAGTGCGCTGATTCTGATTCCGAAGAGTGCCAGACCGTTCTTGTTTCGCATTTACTTGTGAGATAGGTCAAGGTCATTCAAAAGAGTATGTTTCTAAAGCTCTTATCACTAGCTATCACGAAATAAGGTGTCTTGTGTTCATAGTTCCTAAGAAAACGGCAAATGGCAACATAACAGTTTTCCCAGGACAGCTTCTATGACCTTGACCTTGGGTCAAGGTCATTCAAATGAGACCTGTAAGTGAAGAGCTTATCAGTGACTATCATTATGTCAAATTTGATAACTCTAATTTTTGTAGTTTCTGTACAAATGGTAATATAAAATTTCACAACAGACAGCTGTAATGACCTTGACCTTGAGTCAAGGTCACTCAAATGGGTATGTCTGCATAGGTCTCTTTGCTGCCTATCATTGTGCCTTGTTTGGTGCCTCTGCTGTTTGTTGTTTCCAAGGAAATGCTAACGTTAAAGTCTACACAAAACATCTTGAATGGCCTTGACCTTGACCCAAGGAAATTGAATACAAGTATGCCAGTACAGGTTATGCCAGTACAGGTTTTGTCAATGTCTATCATGCCATGCAAAGTTTAATGCCTCTGGTACCACTACATTCTGAGAAAATGGCAATTTTAAATTTCCAATTACACAGCTTTGACGACCTTGACCTTCAGTCAAGGTCATTCAAAATGGTAAGTCTTGAAAGGTCTTGCTGCTGTTTATCAGCAAGCCAGGTTTTGTGCTTCTGCTGTTTATTGTTTCTGAGAGAATGCCAATGTTAAGGTTTTGGAAGGTTTTCAGCAAAACAGCTTGTATGGCCTTGACCTTGATTCAAAGTCACTGAATACAGGTATGTCAGTAAATGTGTTGTCAGTGTCTATCATCATGCAAAGTTTGATGTCTCTGGCTTTTCTAGATTTGAGAAAATCCCAATGTAAAATTTCCAAACCGACAGCTTTAGTGACCCTGTCCTTAGGTCAAGGTCAATCATTATGGTATGTTTTGAAAGGTCTTATGGCTGTCTATCAGCTTGCCAAGTTTGGTGCCTCTGCTGTTCATTGTTTCTGAGAAAATGCCAATGTTAAGGTTTTGGACGGTTTCCGCTAAACAGCTTGCATGGCCTTGACCTTGATTCAAAGTAACTGAATACAGGTATTTTAGTAAAGGTGTTGTCAATGTCTATCGTCTTGCAAAGTTTGATGTCTCTGGCTTTTCTAGATTCTGAGAAATGCCAATGTAAAATTTCCAAACAGACAGCTTTAGTGACCTTGACCTTGGGTCAAGGTCAATCACTATGATATGCTTTGAAAGGTCTTATGGCTGTCTATCAGCTTGCAAAGTTTGGTGCATCTGCTGCTCATAGTTTCTGAGAAAATGCCAGTGTTAAGGTTTACTGCGGACACACAGACAGACACACAGACAGACAGACAGACAGACACACAGACACACAGACAGACGACGGAGGGTTATTACATAGACTCACTTTGTTACACAAGTGAGCAAAAAAAAAAAAAAAAAGTGTTTCCATAATCATAATTATAATTATGCTGTTAAACCAAACATTTCAAGGTTCTTGGGCGTCAATCTCGAAATCCCGCCTCTCTTTCAAAACAAGGAGGAACGGCCCCGTCCTACAAAGTTGTTTCTCCAAACTTCATTTTATTTTGTCTGTTTTGTTGTTATTGTTGCCGGTTCTTTCCTCTCCAAGTTCTACCAATGACACTAGATCCTCTACGACCTCGACCGATTAGCCACGTGACTGGGGGTGGGGCCGGGTGGGGGAAGAAGGGAGGGAGAGAGAGAGAGGCAGAGAGAGAGGGTGGGTGAGTGGGTGGGTGGGTGTTTAGGAGTTTAACGTCCTTTTCCCCCACATAAGGGTGATATCAAAGACGGGGCAACAAGAAAAAGGCCAGCACAAATATTTGGCCCCAGCGGCCAGGATTCGAACTCTCGGCCCAAGCATTGAAAGTCCAACGCTCTACCATTCGGCCACCCTGGCTCCCCAGAGAGAGAGAGAGAGAGAGAGAGAGAGAGAGAGAGAGAGAGAGAGAGACGTCAGTTCCGTGATCTAAACATTTGACGTCAGCCCAGGCAGGTCGTCAGACAGAGAGAGAGAGAGAGAGATGACGTCAATTCCGTGAAGTAAACTTTCGACGTCAGCCTCTAGCACTGAGATCGTCTGAGGATGCTTGTTCATGTCTTGTGATTTCCCTGTTGGCTTTGTGACTTCTCCGACTGAATTATTTTTCACATGAAATCTGGAAGATCTAGAGGGCTGATGAAATGTCGGAAGCAGTGGCGATACTTGCAGATTTTGTCTGCGAACCAAACATTTGACGTCAGCCCCACGCTGCTCGTCTGACAGATGATACTTCTACATATCTTGTGATTTCCTTGTTGCTTTTGTGACTTCCGTGACTGAATTAATTTTGACATAAAATCTGGAAGATCTAGAGAGCTGATGAAACGTGGACTTAAGTGCCTTGGTTTGTACTTACGAAATTGCAAAATTGGAACTTTTTTTGACCGGCGCTTCTCGCAGAAACGTGAAAAATGTGTTTATCTAAAAGCTCTGCTATTCTTAATACTAAAGCTATAATAGTGCAGCAGTTCATGTCATATGTGCAGTTGGCACAAGTGACAAAAATACCGGAATGATGAGTAATTTGAAGGAGTCTTTTAATAGATATTTGGCTTTATATGCAAACCACCCCTACCTCGGAAATATTTTTCTTACACAAAACCTGTCAGAGCTACATAGCTGTGCTACGAAAACAGGCAGTATAATTGGATGATCTTCTCAATTTCAGAAAATGAAGCCATTTGAACATTTTTTTCGAAAAAAATCGTAACATGACCGATTTTTAAAAATCGGCGATAACTCTTTTGAAAATGCAGTAGGCTAAAAATCGTGAAAAGTAGGTCTGGAGAAGGTGAATTCCCATTTTATCTCAAAGTAAAAAGGCCTCCAACGAGGTGGTTTAGGAGATAGCCATCATTACATCCGTCCACACACACACACACACAGACACACGTCATTCCCGCCAAAAAGAACGCAGCAGCAAAGTGTGCACGTAAGGTGTCTATGACGCAGATTTCGTTACGTCACTGTGTGCGTGAAAGTAAGTATTGTGTGGAGAAACGTCACAGTCTTATTTTGTATCACTGAAACTTGCTGCTGCGCGTAGCAAAATCTGCCCCGTCTCATAAAGTTGTTTCTCTATAGAGAAACAACTTAATGACCAGCATGTACAGTTATGCACTCGTCCCGATTCGGAAGCAATATCGTTTCTTCACACAGACGCCACAAAAAAAACCCTCACGTATTATGCCAAACAATTCATACTGCTTGAACTTGATTGTAACTGCCCGCTTTTTGTTAAAAGAACATGACTTTTCTCACTGTCTGTTCTGACAGAAGCTGAATCTAAATATCGTTCATTGCAATCGACCATTGTGTACCTCTGCCGTACATAGACTCATTGCATTTTCTTTTCACTTGCCCTCCGGTTTTCCAGGCGAGTCCACTTTAAAGACGGCGGGGAAAGAGTGTGCAAAGCTCTGACGTCAGTAGCACAGTAAAACATTTTCTGACGCAATCAATGTTCCCCGTGCAAATGTAGATCAGTCTTTTGACATGCATTGTCTTCCTTGCCAGAAGGTCTCCGGGCTGATTCTATTTTTCTGGAATTACAATATTTGCCCAACCTTTCCAGTTTGGCACCCGACTGATATCTGAAGAGACATGATGGACCTTCCCAAATCTGCAACAACAACAACAAAAAAATCATATATGATTCAAATCAGGGTGGTGCATGACCGTAAGAAGGAGTGTCGCTCTGACTATAATATTTCTGCTGGCTCTTTTCCCGTTGCCATGGCCGTCCTCGAGATCCCTCGTGTGTTGTGGAAAAAGACTTGAAACCCTCACAGAACCAGGCAGTCAATCTCCATGTTTGTCAGTGTTGGAATGTTGTTCACTTCGCCCCCCCCCCTCCCCCCCTCCCCCCGAGAACCACACGAAGCTATACACTAATTATACAGTGCATACACCATCCACACCAGCACGACTTTGAATAGTTAAATGCGTGTAAAATTCCTGTCGGTAATTCTGACACTGTTGTTTGCCTCGTGAGTTCCAACACAGGACCCGGATCATGCGTCATCCGTCGTACGTAGCGCAGGGAGGTAGATGACTAGACACAATCCGTGGCTTTGTGTGATGATTACATGGACTGTCACGTGGAATACACTTGAGAGAAGTAAGTCACGTGTTGATGTGAAAGAATTCAAGCAGCGAAGCTGTACGGCAACCTGACCTTGACAATTGTTCAAGGGGACGACGGGCAATCCGAAACAACACATGTTGGATAAATACGACACTGTTTCAGTATAGACGGGAGATTATTTCAGTATAACCGCCCGGAGATTATTTCAGTATAAACGGGAGATTATTTCAGTATACATGGAAGATTATTTTCAGTATAACCGGGAGATTATTTCAGTATAACCAGGAGATTATTTCAGTGTAAACGGGAGATTATTTCAGTATAAATGGGAGATATTTCAGTATAGATGGGAGATTATTTCAGTGTAACGGAGATTATTTCTGCGGTAAACGGGAGACTATTTCAGTATAAACGGGAGATTATTTCATTATAAATGGGATATATTTCGGTTTAAACAGGAGATTATTACAGCATACAGTATAAATGGAGATTATTTCAGTATAAACGGGATACTATAACATTAGAAACGGGGACACTATTCCAGTATAAACGGGAGAGACTATTAATTTTCAGCATAAACGGGAGACTATTTCAGTATAAAACGGGAGGACTATTGTAATATAGACTGGAGACTATAATTTTCTGATTTACTTAGGGCATCGTATTTGAAGGGCATAGTCTTACTCTCAGCGATATTGATACTGAGTAGTCCCACTCACAAGACGTTACGTTGCGGACATACCGAATTATCATACTACGTACAGTAAACGATGTATCACCGTAATCAGTATGACTTCTTCGTTTAAAAAAACAAAAACAAAAAAAAAAACCTTCTTAAACTTGCTTGGCCTTACCCGACCCATGCACATAATGGACTAAGGACTCGATCCTTTGACAGCTTTTTCATAATCCCTATGGCCTATGACTGTGTCATGACTCTACTGAAATGCTATGTCAATTTATAATGTATGTTTACGCATATAATGCACGCATGTTGAACTTGTCTTTGTCACTGTATAATACGTACACCTAAAACAGAAAAAAACATGATTTCACAAACAAACGAACAAAACTAAACAGAACGCATTTCGTTGGTGCTGTCAAAGTGCACTGTCAGTAGCTGACGGCTGTTTTCGGGCGTGTCATCCTCCCACAGGATTAAATGGTTTGTGTTACACGTAACTTTACGCCCGGGGCCACGCATACCCCAGCTTACATAGATCGTCCTTAACACAAATAAGCGCTGATCCGTGCAACTTGTAGTGAAGGCGACACTTGGTCGTGGGGCGGGGAAATGTAAGTAGGTAGAAAGAGGAAGCGAGCTGCAGATGAAAGACAAGAAGGTACAGAGACAGCGTGAGCTTCAGTGTTGATCGCATTCGTCTTCCCTGTGTACACCTAAAAAGCACTACACCCGACAGAACAACCTAGGGTGTAGTTCGTGGAGCATAGATACACAGGTTGAGTGAAACGTCAGTTGCTATACATACATACATACATACATTACATACATACATACATACATACATACATACATACATACATACATACATACATAACATAAACTTTGTTAATGTAGAATACACTGTATTCTGCTGTTTGCTGTTTACCAGGTCAGTGTACACCGCCAAGTAAAATCAGATAGAAATCATACGTGTCCAAAAAGGCCACATCATACTCAGATATACAGATTACCATAATTATTCTGTATTTGGCGTGTAGCCTGACCTTGGCAGTCAAGTGAAACACGCCCCCTTTCTCACTCCCATCAAGTGTCTGAACGTATTAATATTTCTAGGTCACTGTTCACCCACTACACGTGTACTAATGTCCAGCTCATTATGATAGGCATGCACAATAACAGTCGTATATGATTTCAGCAAGCACACTTAATACTAGTGTTTTGTTGTGAGACAGGCCAACAGTGAGCCGAGCCAGCTTGTACGTTCTATTTTTCCACCATGTTGACCATACTTAGGTACTTTCGGAAATTCCCGTTCACAGTAATGCATTTCTTTTGGGTCACCCTGTGAATATTACCGGCATTATGTTATGTGCAAAAGGTGACCCGTACCTCCCGCTTCTTCTTCTTCTTCTTTTTTAATTAGATTTTTGCTATGGACCATTTCCCCAGTGTGTTTTGTTCTTTGTTGTTCTTTGTTTTGTCTTAGTGTTCACGACATCAATCTTACAGGTTAATCAGTTGCCAATCAACTGTTGACGTTTTGTCGAATATTGCAGTACATGATTGTACATTATTTTACGCTCTTACAAGTAGTGACCAAAGTGCAAATCAGAAAGGCTTGTAGAATTCTAACCGGGCCATCTCCAGCCGCCACGTGTTGATCCTGTGACAACAGATACAGACCCTGTACAGGCCAGGCAAATAAAGTGTTGTGCTTGCTATAAACTAACGTCTCACTTTCGTTGTTCACAATGTTGAAAAGTCGCAAAAAGTATTCCGTGCACACGTTAGTAAAAGCAATGTGATAAAACTAGGATGTAACTAAACCCTGTATTTCTATGATACAAGACTACCTGTATATAATACAGCCAATAAATAAAGGTCTTTCTGGAACTGTAAACATTTATTTTTTCATTTGATTTCAGACCCACCAGGGGTGTCCACATTTCTGTGCTAAAATCAGGAAATGGGAAATTCAACAAGCAAACTACGGGCAAGATACCGACAGTCCCGGGGCTTGTGTCGTCACTGTGGTCAGACCGGCCATATTGAACCATTATGTCCCAGTGTCCGGTGTGATGGCTGTGGTCAGGGCGGTCATACTGAACCATTATGTCCCAGGGTTCAGTGTCGTCACTGTGGTCAGACCGGCCATATTGCACCAAAATGTCCCAGTGTCCGGTGTGATCGCTGTGGTCAGGTCGGGCACGTTTCATCAGAGTGTCCGTATGTTCAGTGTCCTAACTGTGAATGGCGCGGCCATACTGCAAGACACGTTAGAAAGTGTCCCAACTTCCAGTGTCATCGCTGTGGTGAGGACGGTCATGTTGCAGCAAAATGTCCCTACAATATGTCCAACATCCCACCTTCAGCTCCACTACAGAGTCAAGGTCAGCAACCGCCCACTTCACATGCTCCTCACACAGCAAGACAAGCCGTGGCCGTCACTACCACTTGTCCCCTGTCTACAACATCCAGCTCTCAACCTGCCTCACATCATCCCCAATCTTCAGCTTCACCAGGAGGTCAAGGTTCACACCAGGTCATCTCCCAGGCAACACCTCAACACGACCAG
The DNA here is from genome assembly GCA_018292915.2 of Batillaria attramentaria. Lineage (NCBI taxonomy): Eukaryota > Metazoa > Mollusca > Gastropoda > Batillariidae > Batillaria > Batillaria attramentaria. The sequence continues at coordinate 132,079 of JACVVK020000733.1, read as the reverse complement.
CAGCCGTCAGTAGCTCAGGTTTGTTTCACACACAAGGAAACACGAAAAGAAAAAAAATGCATCATACATGTATTCAAAGATACACCCTGCTTTTTTCTAAAGCTCACAGATCGACCTAAGCTTATGACGAAGACAAGAACTGACGTAGTCTCATTTAGATGTGAGAGAAATCTTAACCCTTTCCGGGCCCTTTGTTGCTAAGATATGAGCCAAAATGTGTCTACCAGCTACGACGGGTTATCCCGTGATGCGTTAGAGTCATAAATGGGCATTGGTATCACGTGACAGCTAATTACCTGTTGTAGAGATCGCGAAAAGTCACTGCATTTCGATGGAAATTTCTAGACCATCCCAGAACATGCGAGTGCAGTAACGTCAGCAGATTACGTAACCTCGGAAAGATTCCGTACTTGCCAGTATGTTACAGAATGTTCTAGATCTGACCTGTTAGTATATAAGCAGCACTGCACAGCGTTCTGGGTTCTTCCTCTTTCATGAGTTTGTTCTTGCGCATCTTCTGTTAATAAAGTATTGGAGTTCTAGCCTGTGTATCCCGTGTCTTCTCTGCGAGTACACCGAGAGAGCGACATAGCAGGAGAAAAATACAACAGAAATATTTGGCGTCGCCGACAGGATTCGACATTGATCTACCTACAAAGGGACAGTACTCTTCAGTACTCAAGAAACTCCAACTACAGAAGTTGCACCCCTTCAACTGTTGCAGCAGCGAAAATTGACGACTGACAATGGCTGAGACAGCGGAGCTGATAAAATTGCTTAGAGAGCAAATGGAACAGCAGAAGGAACAGATGAAGGAACAGATGAGAATTCAAGCAAAGCAGCATGAAGAAGAAATAGCAGTCCAAAGAGAGCAGATGGGTGCGTTGATGAAGATGATTCAAGTTCAGACGCCGACTGGGGATTTCAGTGCAAGTACCCGTCCTCACACTTCTACTGTTTCGACTGCCGCTATTCCACCGTTCGCTGCCTTTGACTCCACTTCAGAACTGTGGCCTGACTACTGGTCAAGGTTCTGCACATTTCTTGTCGCCAACGCCGTTCCTGACGACCGCAAGGCTCAAGTCTTTCCTCACTAATCAGACTCCGGCTGTCTACAAGCAACTGGCAAATCTGGCTGCTCAACAGAATCCAAAAACGGACATCAACAGCCTGACGATGGACCGAATCGTTCGAGTTCATGAAAGAACAATTTGACCCAAAACTGTTCATAGTGCGAGAACGTTTCAAGTTCTGGAGCAACATGGAACGGAAGCCAGGCGAAACACTCCAGGAGCTGGCAGCCCGTATACGTCAAGACGCGGCTACCTGTGACTTTCCTTCGATCCAAGATCCACAAGATGAAGCTTCTTAGGCAGAGATTCATATGTTCTGTCAACAACGAAGCTGTCTTGAAGGCTCTTTTCAAGGTCAAGGATACCGAGTTGGATTTTGCCAAGGCTGTCAAGATCGCCATAGAGACTGAAGACGCGGCCAAAGGTGGCCAAGGAAACTGTCTACGGTTCCAAGCCAGGACCGGTCAACAAAGTCAAGGCGAACAACAAAGGGGGTCGGCCCAAAGAACCACAGCAGTCTAACTCCACGACCAGCGATTCAGCAAAGTGCTACAGGTGTGGAAAGTCTCATAGAGCAACAGACTGCTACTACAAAGACTCCAAATGCAACTACTGTCAGAAGATAGAACATTTGGAGGCTGTTTGCAGGAAAAAACTGCATCAACAGCAACAAGGGGGACGACAGTCTGCAAAATCTTCAGTGAAAAGTGTCACAAAAGCAGAGCTCGTCAAAGCCGCTCCTCGGCGAAGTTCCCCAAGATACTCCTAGGTTGGACGTTCCAGTCACAATCCAGGATCACACAGTTCACGATGGAGCTGGACACTGCAACCACGGAAATTTTGTTTCTGTGCCAGTCTGGAAACAACTGGGGAAAACCGAAGCTGGATGACGTCACACATCGGTACGAGTCTGCCAGCAAGCACGACCAACCCGTGTTGGGCACCTTCAAGGGCCAAACAAAGGACCCAGTGACTGGTAAACAGAGCTCCATTCCCTACATCGTCACCAAGATCCCTGATCTCAACCTACTTGGACGAAACGCGATCCAGGCTCTGGGAATTTCAGTGGACAATGCCCTTGGACTGAAGAGCATAGAGAGTCAAGTCAAGAGCGAGGATGCAAAAGAATCGCATTCGAAGGACCTCAGCACAACTTATGCTTCTCTTCAAAGGATTGCCACACTCTCTGCGACAAGTTCCCAGATCTCTTCAAGGAAGAATTGGGATGTCTGAAGGATTTTGAGCTGGAAGTAAAGTTCAAGTCCGACGCGAAGCCGGTTTTTCACAAGGCAAGGCCGGTTCCGTTCGCTCTTCGTGATGACCTGACGAAAGGCTACGAAGAAGGCATCGCCAAAGGAGTCTGGAAGCCAGTCCAATTCAACGACTATGGAACACCAGTGGTTCCAATTCGTAAGACAAACAGTACAGGCGCCCTGAAGCCAAAACTGCGGATCTGTGGTGACTACTCAGTTGGGATCAACGATCAACTTGCTGATCACCGTCACCCAATGCCTCTCCCAAAGGAACTGATGCAAAAGCTGGGAGGAGGATTCGGTTACACAAAGATCGACCTCGCTGATGCCTACAACCAGATCAAGCTGGCACCAGAAAGTCAACGCAGACTAGCCCTCAGCACTCACCGTGGGGTACTTCTGCAACAACGACTACCTTTCGGAATCAAGTCAGCACCTGGTTATTTTCAGGAGATCATGGAAAATCTCACCAGTGATCTGCCTGGAGTTGCCGTCTTCCAAGATGACATACTCACCAGCGGGAAGGATGCCAAAGATCATCTGAGCAACCTGGAACGACTACTCACGCGTCTGAACGACAAAGGACTCAGATGCCGTCGTGAAAAATGCCTGTTTGCTCAACCCAGTGTGGAATACCTTGGACACACTCTATCGGCTGAAGGAATCTCCAAAGGATCCAAAGTCGAGGCAGTCTTGAAGATGCCGCCACCTACGGATGTCTTCAAGCTTGAAATCTTTTCTGGGCTCAGTACAATTCTACGGGAAATTCATCCCAAACCTGGCTACTATGGCAGAGCCGCTCTACCGCCTGACAAAGAAGGCAAGTCCCTGGAAGTGGGGAGAAGAGGAACAAGCAGCTTTTGAACAACTGAAGAATGTGCTTTCCTCTGACCAAGTCCTTGTACACTTCGACCCAGATAAGCCTGTGGGGCTGGCTTGTGACGCATCCAACGTTGGAATTGGAGCAGTACTGTTTCATCGCTATCCGGATGGAAGCGAGCGCCCAATTGCCAATGTGTCCAAGACTCTTACAGCTGCAGAAAGAAACTACAGCCAATCCACAAAGAAGCCCTAGCCATCATCTATGGTTTTGCGGAAATTCTACCAGTATCTGTACGGACGACAGTTCATACTGGTGACTGATCACAAGCCCCTGACGACGCTGTTCGGACCAAAGAAGGGACACCACTTCTTGCAGCTAACAGACTAGCTCGGTGGGCCCTATGGCTGAACCAGTTCGACTACACGATCGAGTACCGGAAAACTGCAGATCACGGCAATGCAGATGCCCTCAGTCGCTTGCCTTCTGGAGACGACATCGACTTTGACAGGGAGGAGAGTGGGGACGACACGGACATGGTGTGCACCATCCGAGTTCTCAGTCTTCAAGTCAAACCTTTCGACTCCAACATCCTTCGTCAAGAGTCAGGCAAAGATCCAGTGATAGCTACAGTGATGCGCTACGTGCGCGAAGGGTGGCCGCTGAAGCACGCTGAGATCAACGAAGAAGTCAGAAAGTTCCAGAAGTTGTCTGATTCTCTCAGTATCTACCACGGATGCCTCATCTATGGTACAAGAGTTGTGATTCCACAAAGCCTGCAGCCCAAGATCCTTGATCTTCTGCACATCGGACACTTCGGCATGGAACGCATGAAGCAGTTGGCAAGAACTGCAGTATACTGGCCCGGTATCGACGCTGCAATAGAGATGACGAGTCGACGATGTGACTCCTGCGGCGAACATCAAAACAAGCCATCCAAACCGCCAGTTCATCCCTGGATGTTACCAGAGAAGCCATGGAGCCGAGTTCACGTGGACCACGCCATCAACTTCATGGGCACCAACTGGCTGGTGATCACGGATGCTTACTCAAAGTACCCATGCATCCACCCAACGTCATCCACGTCCACTAGAGCTACTCTAGACCTGCTGGAAGAAGACTTCGCTCACTTCGGATACCCACACACGTTGGTCTCCGACAATGCAACCACCTTTGTTTCTGAAGAGTTCCAGAGCTGGTGCAAGGAACGTGGGATCACGCACCCTGACAGGAGCGCCCTATCATCCTGCTACCAATGGAGCTGCAGAACGGCTGGTGCAGACTTTCAAGCAAGCTCTCAGGAAGTCTTCTCTGCCCCCGAAGCGAGCACTTCAAGAGTTTCTGATGCAGTACCGGAGAATGCCAACATCCTGCGGATTCTCTCCGAGTGAACTCTTGATGTCCAGGCAGATTCGGACAAGGATCGACACTTTGCTTCCCTCGCCAGCACACATAGCTCAGGGCAAGCAATCCAAGGAGGCATCTAAAACTCAGGTGACTCCAGACTCTGGAGGTGTCGCCAAGGTGACCAGGCAATACAAGGCTGGAGATCCAGTATACGCATTGTACTATGGACCTCACCATGCCAAGCAGCCCAGATGGGTACCAGCAGTGGTCCAAGAAGTCTACGGGTACTCGCTGCTTCAACGTCAAGGTAGTTCCTCGTGGCCCAGTTTGGAGACGGACACTGGGAACAGTTGCGCCCACGTTACGCTTCTGAAGAGGACAACGAACCTGGCGATTCAGCAGATGCCTTTGAGCTCCCGATCGACCATCCGATGGAGATTCTGGAGAATGTGCCACCGACACAGAACCAGAGCAGACCACGACTGCCCAGGACCAAGCCACCTGTTCCTGAGTATGGTCCAGACAACCCCAGACGATCCAAAAGAACACCAAAACCCAGAGACAGACTTTGTTGTTGAAGTTTGTTGTGAAACAACAATTTTGGTAGGGAGGTGTTGTAGAGATCGCGAAAAGTCACTGCATTTCGATGGAAATTTCTAGACCATCCCAGAACATGCGAGTGCATGTAACGTCAGCAGATTACGTAACCTCGGAAAGATTCCGTACTTGCCAGTATGTTACAGAATGTTCTAGATCTGACCTGTTAGTATATAAGCAGCACTGCACAGCGTTCTGGGTTCTTCCTCTTTCATGAGTTTGTTCTTGCGCATCTTCTGTTAATAAAGTATTGGAGTTCTAGCCTGTTGTATCCCGTGTCTTCTCTGCGAGTACACCGAGAGAGCGACATAGCAGGAGAAAAATACAACATTACCCTACAACTGTAAACACACACACACACACACACACACACACACGATGCGGGCTGGCATGGCTTTCTGGTTCAGTCCCGTGTAGTCACAGGTAGGCACGAGACCCACGCACTTGGCGCATGCAGTCTATCTGACCTATTTACGGCGCTTGCAGCCCTTTAGCGTCCCTCTCGGAACACACGTGGACATTTGGTTAGCAGCGATTTTCTCGCCTAGCACGTGTATAAAGTACTGGCACAACTAACGCAGAAGCAATACGCACTGACAACATCGTGTAATCCAGCGTTGATAGGCACATCCGGGTGTCTGTCTAAAGTGACGTCACCTGTTTGTGTGGAGCAGACGAATCCTCATGGGCGGGGCGGTCGGTGGTCTAGTGGTTAAGAGACTTGTCACCAATGTGAGAGGTCAGGGGTTCGAGTCCCACACGGGGCAAAGAATTTTTCCTTCTCGTATGTGGTACCATTCATTCGGGCCGATCGTCGGGGGTTCTCTCCGGGTACTCCGGCTTCCTCCCCCTCTGCTTTGGAAATGTTCAGCCCACCAAATTTAAAAATAAATGCAATTCTAAATTCCGAAATTTGGCTGACCCTTCGCACCATTTCTTTATGTCTAGTGTGTGAGAGAATGCGTGTGATTCACGTGAGCGTGCGTGTTGGGTTCAGTTCGCGGCGCTTTGAGCCGATTCATGAAATTGGGTAAAGCGCCTATACATTATTATTATTATTATTATCATTATAAATGGCTGCCGCTGTACTCGACACGTACTAGCTTTGGACAAGGACTTCACATGGGATCGAAGGCAACAATATAGATTTACAGAGCTCAAAAATAGACTTAGGGGCAGACCACTGACCGGCGCCTGTGCGAAACACTTCTTTGCTACAGTAAGAGTTGTCTATCCTGCACGATGTATCTTTATCTTCTCTACCAACCCAGTTTTCTATGCCCAGTGTAATGTTTGTAATGAGTTTGATTTGTGAGTAGACACCAAAGTCTGACCAAACCACATTTCATGAAACTTTCACAGGAACTCTTGTTTTGGCCTTGTTCTTTGCACAGTGTCATTTAAAGTCGCTTCTATAAAGTTTCTTTAAACATAATATAAGTATACTGGGTTTAGTGTACTGCTGGTAGTAATGACTGCTGAGAGAACGCGAAAAAAATGTTCAGCGTTCGCTCGGTTTTCCAGAAATGTTGCCATATAATCCTGCTGCCTAGGTTATTGGGGAAAGGTCACTTAAATGTGTATAAAGGATCAACTATCCTTGCCAAGTTTAGCTTGTCTGGTATTTCTGGCTTCTGAGGAAATACGATAGTCAACAAAAACCATTAGCATTTGAAACTTTCATTATGATCCCGAGCAGAAATGACTCGGATACTATTGTTGGAAAGGTCTAGTCACCAAATACCATAGTCTGACGTTTCAACTATTTGTCATAATTTAGAAAACTGCTACATTCACAGATAGGAATACAGCAGACAGTCGACAGACAAGGGAGGTGAGATGACAGACTCACTATCTTTACACACGTGAGTCACAATGAATTTCTCATTCACGATCCCTCGCTAAGGTGCAGTTAATAATCAAACTAATTAATTAACTTGTTCACTGTTTGCCGTTTTCAGTCTCCGACTCCAGTGTCATGGCGGCAATGTGTAAGAGAGTGGTATCCAGACCTGTTACAGCGGACACACTTCCTGCCGCACGTCTACATGCACCGCGTGAAGCACGAGACACAGGTGGTAGCTGGGGTGAATGTCAACGTCCCACAGTCTCCTGTAAGGTACCGACTTCAGGTTCACCTGCACCACACCTGGTAGAGACTGACGTTCGTGACGACACCGCACAGCAGCACGTCTTGTTTTGTCTGAGAGAAATGGCCAGGAGCAACAATGACGTCATGTTTGTCTTGTCTCAGCTCCAGTTTGGCGATTACCTCAATCAGCCGTGTTACGCTGCGGCGGCCAGTCAGTTTCCACGACCATCTGACCTAAGTGACCTGCATGAGGGGGACTTCGATGTTCTCATAATCCACAAAAAGATGGGACTGATTGCGGGGGAAATCAAATCCGTGGGGATCAGGGCCAAGGAACAAGGACTGACTGATCCACAGATAGAGAACGACGTACTGAAAATGTTGAGGAAAATGCTGAAAATGTCCAAAAAGTCGACACGTGGCAAGCAGTCGTCCAGAAAAGGTCAGCTGAAAAAGTCAAAAGATGTTTTGAGACACATGGTCAGTGATCTTCAGCCCAGTCCCAGAATTCAGACCACATTGATTCTTCCCTACATCTCCAGCACTATTCTTCAGGCAGCTCTGGCAAAGGATCCTGACGTCAGAGAAGTGAGTGAAATCAATTCTGAATGTGTCAAGCTGAGTGGCGCGGACGTAGCATGTTACCATGGCAACTAAAACATCTGTAGCCCTGACTCTAGCCTACGTACTTGTTCACCTTGCATTTGTCAGTGTATGTCGTTGTTGTGTTGTTGTTGTTGTTGTTGTTGTTGTTGTTGTTGTTGTTGGCGGTGGAGTGGGGTGGGGATGGGGGAGGGAACAGTTGCTAAAAAATCAGCAATGTTGTGGGGGGGGGGGAGTGGAGGAGGAGCCAGAGGCTCTAAGGTTCATACTGTGGGGGGGGGGGGGGAGGGGGGGTGCGCGCAGTAGTCTACATGTCGAACTGGTCAACCCACTCACTGTCTGTCTCCATTACTGTAACAGGCCCTGTGTACAGAGTTTGGCTTGCCACACACCGCGGACCCGGTTCACTACTGTCTCTGCTCGGACCAGATGTCTGATCGTGACACTCCCTACAAGGTGACTGCTGACGTCAAACAAAGCCTGGGGAAGTGGTGGAAACAGTGTGTAGCACGGACCGGACCTGACCCCGCCATGACCGACAGTTTATACGAGGAGCTTGTGGCCAGGTAAGTTCCCACAAGTATGGGGGGAGGGGGGGGGGTGATTGTCAATGTCAGTTTTACCTAGCACTGTTGTATACAGTTCTGAGTTCGTAATATCTCTAGTGTACTCTGTGTCACCTGCATTGAATTGTCAACAGATTTGCGGGCCCTGCGACTGTAGTGAAGATCTTCTGTAAGAGGGAGCCCCGGCTGGTGGTAACCGACATACGGACAGAGGGACAGTTTATCTCCGAGGTCGGCGACCGGATATCAGCAGTTGCTTTGTTGCCCTATCAGGTGATTCTTTACTCTATATTACTGGCTGTCAGCAATGTCTCGCTACCATTGTCAGGTTTGTTTGTTTTTTTTAATTACCGGCTGTAAGCAGTGGCTCTCTACCACTGTCAGGAAAACGTATATAATTATCACCTGCTGTCAGCAGTGGCTCTTCAGTCATATTGAGAGGTAATGCTTTACAGGATATTTTTGACATTGATATAGTGTAACATATCAGAGCGTATAAGGATAGATAAGGACCCCACCGAAGTATCTTAAAGTATGGTGAAACATATTCAACATTAAATTTAGCAGATTTGTATCTTGATGTGAAACAATAGACACACACACACACACACACACACACACACACACACACACACACACACACACACACACTCTCTCTCTCTCTCTCTCTCTCTCTCTCTCTCTCTCTCTTTAAAATAGAACCACCGCATCCCACAACCCCCTATCCACCTTCGGCTCTTTCTCGGGTCTTCATTCTGTGTGACATATTTTCTCGTCCAGCCAACACTTTGTGTGACCACACACACACACACACACGTACATGTGGTGTTATGTAAAATGTAGTATGTGTGCATGGAACGCATATATATATTCATGTACCATGAAAAACAAGAATAAGGAAAAAAACACTTTGTGTGACCATTATTTATTTTGTTCAGTAAAGAAACAAAACCCTCTCTCATCACCAGCTGGCTCTGATACACACGGCGCCTGACCTTGCCTACCTCGCCGGTCCTCCAGGGACGGGCAAAACACTGACGGCGGTCATCATGGGCGTGGAGTGGATGCGGCGAAACAAGACCGTGAACATCCTCAGCGGAGATAGAGAGAGCCGTGCCGCCGCTCATCACATAAAGCAGCAGCTGGAGGAGACGGCCCGGCAGGTTATCGGCCCACAAGCCGCCAGTCGGGTCCGCCTCCATCTGGTGCATCTGGACGAGGACGGAGCTAAGCTGGCTGCTAATGTGGACAAGTTGGTGAAGACCCTCACATCGAGTGCAACAAACAACGAGATTTGTCTGATTGCCGATGAGGCGTCTGGTTATAGGTATGGTGTTTGTTTATTTGTTTGCTTTAAACACGTGATAACACGGTTCATTCCCTTTCAGTTCGGTGTGTGTGTTATCGCTGCTGCTCCTTCCCAGTAGTCTGTCTGTCTAGATCGGTTGCTTTGTTTCTTGATTTCTTCTGCAAACTAAAGACAGAAACTTGACCCACATTTGGAAGCTTACTGGTACATTTGAACGAACTGTATTTTTCATGTACCGGACGCATCGTCAGATTTTCTGGCTTATGCTTGTGCGACTTGGCACTTTTGGTGTCCATTTGTGTACTGCGTGTAGGTTGACCAGACAAAAATCACCAATCAGAAGGCAGTGCCGATAGGAAAGACTGTTCAAGTTACACTGAACACGCCATTCATATCGCGTATCATGACTTTGCTGCTGTCCAGTGTGAAATTCATAACAGCAGGACTCAAAATCAGTATGGAGTGGGGTAGCCTTCATTTCTTCATGTCTTTGTTGTTCTCATTTTGTGTGGGTGTGTAAGAGGCCGAATAACTAAATCCGTTTCATTTTAACAGCGCCGTTTCACTGTTTGCCAAGTATCTGATAGTGCCGTGTCCGTTTCACACTTTGTCAGTGTGAACGTGTTGCATGCTTTGTTTCATCCCTTTGTCTTCGTGCTTCTGTTTTCATTTTCCTCTTAGAAATTCCATGGAAAACGACGGTCAGGTGCATCTCTTTCATATTCTTGTTGTTGTTGTTGTTGTTGTTGTTGTTTGTTTGTTTGTTTGTTTGTTTGTTTGTCCTGTGTTGCTTTTCTTTCTTTATTCCGGCAAAATAAATATATTCCTTAAAGTAGGTGGCGAAAACTGCTCTCTCTCTCTCTCTCTCCTCTCTCTCTCTCTCTCTCTCACACACACACACACACACACACACACACACACACACACACACACACACACACACACACACACACGCACCCACGCACCCACGCACGCACACACACACGCACACACACTGATTCACTGAATCATTTCTCTCCTCTCCCCACCAGCCGACATGTTGACGTCAGAATAACAACCAAACCACGCTAGGTAAAATTTACGTCATTGTCGTTCAGTTTGACGTCACTAACGTGCATGACCCCGAACCTGTCAGTGCCGGCGGACGGTTTCTCCCTACCATGGAAATACACAAGTAATGTCTGCAGCCTCAACCTGCTAGTTGTCTGTCACCTTATCCACAGTGTCTGCTACGCTGTATGGTTTGTTGTGTCAGTGGATGGTCAATTTCTATCTGTAGACGTTAGGAGTTCTTACTTTTTCGCGTTTCTTAGATTTGATTGACTGATGATGGCGTGTAAGCAACACTGTTGTAAAGTCAGGCTAAGGCTTTGTTTGTCATTCTTGTTCTTTGTAAGTTTTTGCCTTGTTGTTGCTCTCGTCGTCGTCGTGGTCGTGGTCGTCGTTGTTGTTGATGTTGATGATTATAAAGATGATGGTGGTGATTCTCTCTCTCTCTCTCTCTCTCTCTCTCTCTCTCTCTCTCTCTCTCTCTCTCTCTCTCTCTCTCATGGTTTATTTCATCCAGTAACCGTCTTGTCCATTCTCTGTAACAGTAAGGGTCTGGATGCCCTGTACCAGGCGCTACACCCCCACTGTCATGTCCGGCTGTGGGCCGCCGCGCTGCAACCTGCCTCCGCACCCACATGTCTACAGCACCACGTGACCGAGATGTCGATACCACTCCGGTCACCGCCATGTGTGGTGCGAGAGGTGTGGGGAGGCACACTACATTCGGACAGGACGTGTCCCCAAGTACACAGCACCAGCAGCTCCCCTGCCAGCTGACGGACCGCCCGTTCTCTACGTCCGCCACCAGGGCCCCGGGCACGAGGAGAGGGATACAGAGGACTGTGAGACGTGCGGCCGGGAGGTGGGGAGGATCCTGACACAGGTGTTGCATGTCGGTAAGTGTGTGTGTGTGTGTGTGTGTGTTGTGTGTGTGTGTGTGTGTGTGTGTGTGTGTGTGTGTGTGTGTGTGTGTGTGTGTGTGTGTGTGTGTGTGTGTGTGTGCGTGCGAGAGAGAGAGAGAGAGAGAGAGAGATTATTTTCATTTCGATTTTTGCAGCCCAAGGGAGCGTCTCCACTACGACCACGACAACATCCTCCACCAGCACTGCTACAACCACATCAGCCGGTAATCACAATAACAACTTTATCCACTTTTATGTGTATATGTGTCCAGGGAGGGGTGTAGGACAAGGGGCGTAATTTTGACAGGGGAGAGAACCCTTTACGAACGTGTACAGTTGTACACAGTTGTACAGTTGAATAGAAAACCAGATCTAGGGTTGACGGATCCTCTGGAGAAAAATATTATACAAACGTGTACACTGTTATTCAGCTGAATGAAAGAGCGGATCTAGAGTTGAATCAACAATGTCTGTGTGTTTGTGGGAGGGTGGCATGGAGAGGGGGTAACGCTGTTGAAGGTGTTTGTGTTTTGCCGGCTGTTTTTGTTGTCGGTGATGTTGCTGATGTTGTTTTGTTGTTGGCTGTCTGCGTTTAAAGTGATCTGTGTGAATTTAGATCTAACACACGTGTTTCTGAATTTTTTCGCTAATAACGGCATTTTCACTACGACAGCGACAACCACCATAGTCTTCGCCACCACCACCACCACCACCACCACCACCACCACCACTGACGTTTGTCGTTGTACGTTTCAGGTCAGGGCGGCAACCCCAGCAGCAGCAGCACCACAGCCTTACAGTACCGGGACGTCTTCGTCCTGTCGTGGCACGACCTCCATGATGACGTGAGAGACGACGCCGGTCACGTGACCCGTCCCGCTAACGGCGTGGTGCGCGGCCTCCGTCAGGCTGGAGTCCCGGTAAGGGTTGTTGGGGAGGGTGACGATGGGGGTGTAGAGGACATGGCGACGATGACAGGACCGGACTGTGTGACAGTGACACGTTATGAGAATGTACAGGGACTGGAGAGAAAGGTTGTGGTGTGGGTGGGGGACAGAACAATAACACGGGGAGTGTATAGTGATGTTTTCTATGGCCGACTGTACGCTATGTCACGGTGCACAGCACAACTTATATGGCTGACTTGATCCCCCATCTCCCCTGACTCTACCGTCAGTCACACTCACGACAACCACGACACCGGCCACGATGACGTCACGCCCACACCGCCCGCCACAACCACCACCACCGACAACAACCACAACCACCACCACCGACACCGACAACCACCACACAACAACAACAACCTAACACCGACACCAGTTTATTCCCGATCCACTCCTAACTCATTCCTCAAACAAACTCTATTCGTCTCCCCCGCCCTCTCCGCCATCACCGCTATCAGCGACAACACCAGCAACGACGACGACTACTACTAACGGTCACTGGCTTAAAACGGGTGTTAATATATCCACTGTCCGTCGCCATTTCCATCGTGATTTTCATTCTGTTCGTTCCGCCATCACCGCCACATTCACGCCGTGACGTTTGTGTCGTGTCGTTGTCGTTGTTGTCGCTCAGTGATGCACGACGTCAAAAATAAGTCACTTTTCGGGGCGCGTTTCTTTTCGCTCAATTTTTGTCGTGATACAAGCAAAACATTTGTAGGTGACGTCATTTCTGTAAAAGTAACCGTGTGACGTCTTTGCAACTCTGACGTCAAATCCCTTTTGCGTCACTAGTCTCTCTTCATAGGCAGCTCACAGTCGGTGGTTTTGCTGTTTTAACATCTCTCTCTCTCTCTCTCTCTCTCTCTCTCTCTCTCTCTCTCTCTCTCTCTCTCTCTCTCACACACACACACACACACACACACACACACACACACACACACACACACACAGAACCTGTTGACTTCATGTGTTTACAATAAACAACAAAGTCTTGTTTCTTGTTCTACACACGGGCGATAAGAATCCGTCAGACGAGTTTACACCAACAATGGCCGCCATGTTTCCTCCCGTTCACAGTTCGTCTTCGTTATTCTAGACAGGATTCTAGAGATTTCTCAGTCGAAAAGAAGAAATTAGTAAAACAACAAGAACAAAAAAACCCAATACCAGTTTCTTTTTTTCTGAGCCCACATCCCACACCGTCATCAGTAACGTGGGTGTATAATAAGGGACTGTCATCATGGCTGTTGTCATCGTGTGGGGTTGTCCCTGAGTCAGTCACCCATTGTAGTTGTCGTGAACCGTGACCCGGCCACCACCACCACATCTCTCTCTCTCTCTCAGCTTGTAAGATAGGCAGACCATGCCTACAAGTCTTTATCCTGAAATAAACGTTTCAGTCAGTCAGTCAGTCTCTCTCTCTCTCTCCAGTCACACACACGAGTCCCCACCACACCTTTCTCTCCAGTCCAGTGGTTCTGTATTGACTACACAGTCGTAACAGTCATGACTGTACTGCTTTTGTTTATACAGTCATATGTTGTTATTGTTGTAGACAGTTATGTTGGTTTCTTCTTCTTTGTACAGTCATGTATTGGGATTCTGTATCTCTATTGACACGTGTTGACTATAACATTTCTGACAGTTTTATGTACATGATATACATTGTGAATCTGTGTGTGACCATGTCTTGCGGCACTAATGATCGGAAACAAACTACTGAAGTTTACAACTGATATTCTCATGACAGGTAAATTTAAAGCTATTGTCACGTCATGTACAGAGTAATCGTGATGTGACTTTTGTTGACTTACTGTACTGAGTACATCTAGCTAATGATGGACTTTCTGTGTACTACCATTGGTTGACTTTATGTGTACGATTCTTGCTGTACTTTTTGTATAGAACTGTACGGGGCAATTCCAACAATACTTGTTCGAAAATGGACGGTCAGTTACGCATGTTTCTCAGTCTACAGATTTGCATTTTACACATAATTATGATTATGTTCAAACACTGTGTGCCTTTCTCTATACATAGTTTACGAAGGATTCCGCATAGTGTTTCACCGCGTGAAACAGTAATTGTGTAACTGGAAACTGAGAAACATGCAGAACTGATCGTTTATTTCCGAACAAATATTTTTGAATTGTAAATAGATCTACGTGGACTTCCTCAGTGTGTCAGATCCTGACGCAGGTGTTGCATGTCGGTAAGTGTGTGTGTGTGTGTGTGTGTGTGTGTGTGTGTGTGTGTGTGTGTGTGTGTGTGTGTGTGTGTGTGTGTGTGTGTGTGTGTGTAAATATCTTGCTGGACTCTTTTTGTATAACTGTACTTGGACTTTCTGTGCACAACCATTTCACATGGATGGACTTTCATTGTATTACTCTTGCTGGACTTTTGGGGGAATAATGGACTTGGACTTTCTCTGTAGAACTATTCCTGAACTTTTTGTGTACAGACATGATAGATTTTCTTTCTACAACTATAACTTTTGCTAAACTTTCTGTGTATAAATATTAATGGACTATTTCTTACAACTATTGGTCTTTTTCAGTTCAGCTGTTCCTGGACTTTTTGTGTAAAGCGTAAATTAATGAATTTCTTTGTACAAGTGTGGTTGGATGTTTCATAAAATATTGGTGGACCTTTTGTGTGCACTTACTGATGGACCTCTGTGCACAACTTCCATTGTTTTTGTGATGAACTGTCTGTGTACACCTACTGATGGACTGTCTGTGTACACCTACTGATGGACTGTCTGCGTACACCTGCTAATGGACTGTCTGTGTACACCTACTGATGAACTGTCTGTGTACACCTACTGATGAACTGTCTGTGTACACCTACTGATGAACTGTCTGTGTACACCTACTGATGGACTGTCTGTGTACACCTGCTAATGGACTGTCTGTGTACACCTACTGATGAACTGTCTGTGTACACCTACTGATGAACTGTCTGTGTACACCTACTGATGAACTGTCTGTGTACACCTACTGATGAACTGTCTGTGTACACCTACTGATGGACTGTCTGTGTACACCTGCTAATGGACTGTCTGTGTACACCTACTGATGAACTGTCTGTGTACATCTACTGATGAACTGTCTGTGTACACCTACTGATGAACTGTCTGTGTACACCTACTGATGGACTGTCTGTGTACACCTACTGATGAACTGTCTGTGTACACCTACTGATGGACTGTCTGTGTACACCTACTGATGAACTGTCTGTGTACACCTACTGATGGACTGTCTGTATACACCCACTGATGGACTGTCTGTGTACACCTACTGATGAACTGTCTGTGTACACCTACTGATGAACTGTCTGTGTACACCTACTGATGGACTGTCTGTGTATACCTACTGATGAACTGTCTGTGTACACCTACTGATGAACTGTCTGTGTACACCTACTGATGGACTGTCTGTGTACAGCTACTGATGAACTGTCTGTGTACACCTACTGATGAACTGTCTGTGTATACCTACTGATGGACTGTCTGTGTACACCTTCTGATAGGCTGTCCGTGTACACGTATTGATGAACTCATTGCAAACATCTTCTGATGGACTGGTGGATCATATTTACTATAATTGGACTTTAATATTGTTGTGCTTACTATAACACTGTTTATGCCGCCGTTGCCAGATGTCCATTGTGAATACGAAACACTTGTGTTTGCACCAGAACACTTTATGGCCTTTTATGTACTACCGAGGGACCATTTCGTTCGGCAAACATCAGGCATGTTTAGTAGGTTTTCGTAAGGAGGACTTCGCTGGGCAGCGTAACCCATTTACATGTAAACTAGGTTCACACGGCTGAGATCGCGAGCGGTGCGACTAGCTAATGGTACCTCTAGCGTGCCCAGTTTGGATGTAAATGGGTTACGCCGCTCAGCGAAGTCGTCCATACGAAGTCCTACTAAACATAAATATTCGCTCGATTTTAGAAAGATAGTCCCACTTCAAGGCGTATCTTTTGCCATAGCTAGAGACTCACAAATCATGTTGGTAGTGCTGAACTTCATACCACTTATATCACTGAGCAATGTACCTGCCTCTCGCACAACATACACTGCCGTCGCTACAGATGTTAACATAAGAGAACCAAACCACTTTATTTGTACACGTATTTTTATAATCTTAAATCTTTATTGTGATGCGATGCAACTGTACAAAAAGTCCATGATCCGTTTTACAAAACAAGGGTATAAAATCGTGAGCGATGCCATCAAAAACGAGTCACAAATACAACAGACATACAAACCAACAAAGAAGTTGGCAGTCCGGGTTTTGGGAGAGGGAAGTAACTGCAGATCACCGGTGACAGGTCTCTCATCTGAAAACAGAGTTATCCACAATGTTAATTTGAAACATAATAATAGGGTTTTGGGGTATTTTTGTTTGTTTGTTTGTTTGTTTGTTTGTTTGTTTTGTTTTATTTTGGGGGTTGTTTGTTTGTGTTTGTTTTGTTTTGTTTTTTGTTGGTGATGGTGATTTTTTTTTTTTTTTTCTGTTGTATTGGTTTGTTTTGTTGTTTTTGTTCTTGTTTGTTCTTGTTTGGTTAACTTTTGGTTGTTGTTTGATTGATTTTCTTGTTGCTGTTTGTTTTCTGTTTGTTTGGTTGGTTGGTTGGTTTGGTTTGGTTTGGTTTGGTTTTTGTATGTGTGTGGAAGGGCTTGTGTGTGTGTGGGGGGGGGGGGAGGGGGTTCAGGGGTATTTGTTTTGAACTAGAAAGTAGACGACAACTGAAAGAAAATCCGTCCAGGATGTTTTAACAAAAGACCCTGATTACATTAATGTTCGGACCATAGATATCTATCACCTTTTTTAAAATACAGTCTTGTGAAATTTTCTCTCTGTGTTCAACACATTATTTAAGTGTGCAGTATTTGTTTTTGCTTTATTTTGTGTGTGTGTGTGTGTGTGTGTGTGTGTGTGAGAGAGAGAGAGAGAGAGAGAGAGAGAGAGAGAGAGAGAGAGAGAGATTGTCAAGAGATTTTGAAATAACCAATCAATTTTCTTATAAATAAACGAACAGAGTGAACGATTTCTTCAGTTTATTTGTTTTGTTACTGCCCTGGGTGTACGTTTGAGTTGTGTGTGTGTGTGTGTGTGTGTGTGTGTGTGTGTGTGTGTGTGTGTGTGTGTGTGTGTGTGTGTTAATTCTCACAAGTTTTCAATTCCCTGCTACAATTTGCACTTACACACATCAAACTAACCTGTCAAAAAAGACTTTCAGACTTGTACATCAAACTGAAATGATAGGAGGTGGGGTCGTGGTCGCTCCACCGCTGGCGATAGAGTAGGTCGTTCCCACTGTCGTCGTCGCTGCGGCCGTTGTCGTCGTCGCCGCTGGAGTTCTGCCAGTGCCGGCGACGGAGATGGTGGGACCTGTAGGAGCAGGCGTGGTCGTGGGTCCCGCTGTCTGTCCGTTAATGGAGAGGGTGGGGCCGGCAGGGGTCGTTGTTCCTGACGTCACGGGCGACTGACCATATATGGACACGGTCGGCCCGGCAGGAGGCGTGGTGCCTGACGTGGTCTGCGGCAATTGGCCGGCTATGGAGAGGGTGGGGGCCACTGGGGCGGTGGGTCCCGCTGTAGTGGGCGGGGAGTGACCAAATATGGACAACGTTGGGCCTGTAAAGTACAAAATCAGAACAAACAAGGAAGACCAGCAGTTAAGGGAAAGACCAGAATACAAACAACTACAACAGCATCAACAGCCAATCAGAGATGATGTCAACGAAACAACGAAAAAAAAAAAAAAAAAAAAACCTGTAGCAGACGTGGGTCCTTGAGTCGTCGGTGGCGACTGCCCAAATATGGACAAAGTTGGTCCCGTTGGCGCAGTGGGTGCCACCGTGGTGCCTGGGGACTGGCCGAATATGGACAGGGTGGGACCTCCATCCTCGGTGGTTGTTTCCTCTGTCGTTGTCGTCTGACCAAAAATGGAGAGAGTGGGGCCCGGGCCGGGCGTGGTTGGTTCCTCTGTTGTTGTCGTCTGTCCAAATATGGACAGGGTCGGCCCCCCTGTCTGTGGTGACGTAACTCCTGTGGGAAACAGTGCGTTCGGAGTTGAAGTCGCAAACGATTTTTGGCGAGTTTTAATTTTCATACCTTTGTACATGTACCAAAGGAAAGACGTACCTTTCGACACTCTGAAATAACATATCTATATTTTATGGCAGTCAGTGCTCCTTGTCTTTCTAGCCTGACTATTCATCCTCATCGTCGCCATTGTCGTCGTCGTCGTCACATTATCATAATTATCATCTAATCTCCGTCATATTCGTATTCATCATCAAAATCCTGTTGTTGTTGTTGTTGTTGTTGTTGTTGCCGTCTAACGACAAACATCGTCATCAATACCACCAATATGACAACCTTGTCGTCGTCCTCGTTATCATTATCGTCGTTGTCGTCATCATCCTCGTCGTCGTCAAAATAACGAAATCGTCTTCATCTAGTCGTCACCTTCTTCATCATCATCATCATCGATATAACAACATCTTGTTCATCATCGTCATCAGCATAACAACATCGTCATCATCAGTCTGACAGTATCATACTCACGTAAATAATAATAATAATAATAATAATGAGTATTGTATAGGCGCTTTACCCAATTTCCTGAATCGGCTCAAAGCGCCGCGATCTCTGCCTACATTTTCAGTCTAGTTTCAGCATGAATTCCCTGTTGGAGTCAATGAAGTATTTGGGGGGTTTGATTTTGACTCAATTCAAATTCAAATTCAAATTCATTTCATTTATTATCCCAATTTGGGCAATTTGTTTTTAAAACAGCGGCATTAAACACATAAACATATATCACAGACCTCAACGACTAAAAAAAAAAAAAAATGACTCCCCCCCCCCCCCGCACGCACGCACACACACACCACACACACACACACACACACACACACACACACACACACACACACACCATATATATATATATATATATACCACTCTACCACTATTACAAGTCATGGTATAAAATCCATAATTCACCACACGTGGTATAAACATTGTGCCCATGACAACCACATGTGAAATAAAGGCTCTACCTAACTGAAGAGTACACATGCACCGCTGCGTAGGAATACACAAATTTCAGCTGTCGTCTGGCAGGATGGAAGATTCAAACTTTGTCATGGATTTCGGCTTCAATTTGATGCTTGACTCATTGGATGACGAAGAGATGAATGATCTTGAAACCATCGTACAAGACAGCAGTACCACAAGAGGCAGCCGATTTGATGATATTTCTGAGGCCGCCGTGACAGATCTAATCAAAAAAGCGGAAAATCCGAACACGGCGAAGAAGACCAGGCTTGATGTGGATCTTGTCAAAAAATTCATTCAAGAAAAGTTTCCAGATTTAGCGGACAAAGAACTGTTCCAGCTTGAAAAACCTGTCCTGTGTGATGTGCTGGCTGCATTTTTCACGGTGATCAAGAAGGCCAATCGCCAAGAATACGAGCCATCTACTCTGCGCAGCATTCTGTCGTCTGTAGATCGTCATCTGTCTTCCAATGCCTACGGCGCAAAAGTTGTGTCGGATGTAGAGTTCCAAAAAGTGCGTGATGTACTTACAAGCAAAATGAAACTCCTTAAAAGAGATGGTAAAGGAAACTTACCAAATCGCGCTGCTCCTTTGACCGACGACGAGATCGAGAAGCTGTGGTCAAGCGGGCAACTTGGCATGCATTCCCCGAGAGCTATCATCAACACGCTTTGGTGGATGAACACCCTGCACTTCGGCATGCGGACTGTCACCCCTCACCGTCTCATGTGCTGGGGAGATGTCACTGTGTGCACCGACTCAGACGGTCGCCGCTTCGTAGCCTACAATGAACGGGCCACTAAAACACGCACCGGTTCGAATCCCCGTGTAGACGCCAGAGAACGAGCGAAGGCATACGCCAACGAAATGAACGCTGACCGCTGTCCAGTGTCCCTCTACTTGAAGTACGCCTCTCTGCGCCCGAAGGCAGCCTGCAGCCCAGACAGCCCTTTCTATCTTGCCGTGAACACACGTCCAGGAGGTCCGAAAGAAGGGGACATGTGGTTTAAAAACCAGCCCATTGGAATAAACACTCTTGGGTCGATCATGCAAAAAATGGCGACAGCAGCGAATCTGAGCAGTGGGAAGAAGGTCTCCAATCACAGTGCCAGGAAAACACTCGTGCAGAAGCTCTCAGAGAACAGCATTCCTCCGACACATATCATGGAAGTCACCGGCCACAGAAATGTGCAAAGCATCAACAATTACACTCACATGTCATGTCACCAACAGCGAGAGGTGTCCAAAATCCTCAACTCTACTGTCAGTGTCAGCGCTTCGAATGTGACCGCGACTAGCACTGAGTCGGATCACACGGCTCGCATCCTAAACCCGTCAGGAGTTCAGCCTCCCGCCGTGCAAATTTTGGCGCCCGTGCGCGGGAACATCAACATTAATATCAGTTACGGAAATAATTGACTCAAATACAAACAGTTCAATGTGCTCTTTCTGTGTTGCGCACACTACACTTAATTTTTGTGGTTATCGTTACTGTTAAAATGACATAAAGTTACGGTTACGGAATTTGTTTCCTGACGGACTGTGTTTACATTTCCTATCGAACAGGCTGTGTGTTTTGTGTTCGTTGTTGTTTTTGTTGTTGTTATTGTGGGTGCTGTTGTCATTGGTGGTGGTGGTGGTGGTGGTGGTGGAGGTGGTGGGAGTGTTCGCTGCTTGGTAAACGCTTGGATGGATGGCTTACTTTCCTGCAACGGGGTCATTGTAAGAGGAACTACTTCTTGAGCGCATGCACGATGGGAAGTAAAACGCCTCGTACACAAAAGTAAACAGATTGCGTGCGTGAGCGAAGCAGCCGCTTGGAATGCCGATGTCGGCAAATGTACAAATGAAACAAATGCTGGTATGGACGTGGTATAAATAATTTTCACAATGAGGTGCCCCCGATTACGGAAAATACACCACACTCGTTTGTTGATTTCGACCGTAAAACTGCTCGTTAAAACTCGCAGTTTTACGGTCGAAATCAACAAACTCGTGTGGTGTATTTTCCGTAATCGGGGGCACCTCATTGTGAAAACTCTATTTATATATATATATATATATATATATATATATATATATATATATATATATATATATATATATATATATATATATATATATATCACATTCATAAATACATAAGAAACTGCATGTGTATGTAAGAACGTATATAAAAATAATCATTCTGACCTGTTGTCGACGTCGTTGGCGCCGACGTGGTTGTTGTAGTTCCGACGACGGAGACAGTGACCGGCGGGCCAATGATGGCGCACGTTGCACAGCACTCCACCCTCCGAAGTCGCTCCACCAGGCAGGACGCCGCGTTGCACGTTACGCTCGGGTCGTCACCTTGGGGACACGTGGCTGTCGGCATGGAAACAGTCACGTGGATCAGACTTGGTTCAAGCTCATGTCAAGGTCGTTGTCA
>JACVVK020000733.1:102500-105000 GCA_018292915.2 Batillaria attramentaria | reverse complement strand
TCCGGGTACTCCGGCTTCTTCCCCGCTCTGCTTTGGTAATGTTCAGCCCACAAAATGTGAAAAACAAATGCAATTCTAAAATCAGAAACTTAAGTAGCTGAGCTGACCCTTCGCACCACGTGATTGTAATGTGTTTATGTCCAGTGTGTGAGAGAATGCGTGTGATTCATGTGAGCGTGTGTGTTGGGTTCAGTTCGCGGCGCTTTGAGCCGATTCATGAAATTGGGTAAAGCGCCTATACTATTATTATTATTATTATTATTATTGTTGTTGTTGTTGTTGTTGTTGTTGTTCTTGTTCTTGTTGTTCTTATTCTTGTTGTCAGTTCTTGTTCTTGATGCTTGAATTTTTATTTTTATTTTCGTAAACGTAGTTAAAACATATTACATTTAAAGCAAACTGAACATATCAAACACTAATTTTTCTTTTTTAAGTTAGCATGGATATGAGTTGCGTCTCAAAAATGGGACCCTTGGCATAAAATAATGGGTTACAAAGAACACGGCATGAGTCACTTCAAGCCACTAGCCATTACACAAGCAGTGGGCTTTCCCCGCGAGGCTCGAGACCAGTGCAGACTGCACAACAGTGGCTTGAAGTGGCTTCTGGTCATGTGAAGATTTCGAGTAATGGCCATGTCACACGAGAGGGCAAAAACACTTGAAAACATTGTTTTCAGATGTTTTGCTGCGAAACAACGTGTTTTGTCGTGTGACATACTTCACAACAATGTTTTTTCAAAACATGTTTTGATCGTGTTTTCAGTTTTAGAGCCTGCCCTAAAATCCGAAAACAGGTTTTGTGTTTCAACCAATGAAAGCCGCCGTGCGAATTGTCAAGTGACACCTTCCCGTATCCGCTCAGTCAACATGGCGAAGAAGACCGGAGCAAAACATGTTTTCACGTGTGTCATGTATTGTTTCGGAAAGCATGTTTCGGGCGTTTTGCCTTTCAAAACATGTTTTATAAAACATGTTTTAGGAAAACATGTTTTCCGTGTGACATCGCCTTAAATTTGGAATTTTTGCATGTGCGTTCGCTTTTTGTTTTGTTTTTGTTTTGTTTTGTTTTGTGTTTTGAAAATTGATTGGTTGGTTGCCTGGTTGGTTTGTTTGTTGGTTGGTAGGTTGCTTCGTTTGTTCGTCATTTCGTTCATTCGTTCATTCGCTCGTTCGCTCGTTCGTTCGTTCGTTCGTTGAGTGAGTGAGTGAGTGAGTGAGTGAGTGAGTGAGTGAGTGAGTGAGTGAGTGAGTGAGTGAGTGAGTCAGTCAGTCAGTCAGTCAGTCAGTCAGTCAGTCAGTCAGTCAGTCCGAGCAAGCTACTGAGTCAGTGAGTGAACACTTACCAATGGTGTCGGCCCCAGACGGTCTCTGCAAGTCATACCTGTCATGACAATCAGAATCAGTCATTACACGCTAGTTGGAAATCTTCAGTGCGAGGCAGGATTCCTTTAAAATCCATTTTCACTCGTACTGTCATAGCATAGTCACAGTGAAAGTTCCAGAACTAGTACTATCGACGTCTGATTGAATATTTCTCTTGCTTCCAACTCTTTAGCTAGATGTGTACGAGTATAACATAGGAATCAGCTTATTGGTTGTTCTGTATAATTAGTTCTGAATAGGACGCTAGACAAATTTGAGTGATTGAAATGACTCATTTGTTCTCCGCAACCCCCTTGCCGTGTAAATTCGAAAGGTTCCAATTCAGAGAGCAAACATACATAGATAGACAGATAGATACATAAATAAATAAATAATGCGAGTAATGAAACCATGTCAACTCATCTTTCACACAGCGTGACAAAAACAGTGAGCGAGTGGTTTCGCGCAGTTCACATCAGCGTGTCTGCATTTTTTATGTTGTTTCCATAGTAATGGAAACAACATAATAGGACGGGCTAAAATTTCCACGTTCATAGGCAAGCATCTGTGGTACAAACGCACGTCACTGCCGATCTCCCGCAGAGACGATTATGCAAGTGTAACTCTGACAATGACGTAAGAAAACTTGCGTCATCGATGCTGACGCGTATGGTGTTCCGAACGCACTTCTCCTCCTCAGTGAGTGCCGTCTGTGCGGATGTGTGTGCGTGTGTGTGTGCGTGTGTGCGTGTGTGCGTGTGTGAATTGTGTCCGGGCCCGTTTCTTCGAAGATACTTAACCGAATGGCTTCAAATTTGGGGTATCCAAATTTATCAAAATGTTACATTAGACGATTAAAGCGTGTGATGATTGCTTAAGTGATTTGGGAGTTATCGCCCTTTTGAGACAAGTTGGTTGTCTTTCGTGTACAGGCGTAATATTTATTTAAATCACTCAATTTTTTGGCAGTAGATAGCTTGAATACGGACTCTGAATTGACTCACTACTAGAAAATGGTCGCTCTTATAGTTTTCATGTAAACCGAGCCTGAGTTGACATTGCATGTGAACCCAGTTCAGATGCCTATTTCTCCGAAAATACTAAACCGATCGATTTCAAATTTGGGGTTTCTAAAT
>JACVVK020000733.1:95000-100000 GCA_018292915.2 Batillaria attramentaria | reverse complement strand
GACTGCCTGCTCGAGTGAGTGAGTGAGTGAGTGAGTGAACACAACTCACCGTGAAGACCCGTATCCGAGCGAGAATGATCCTGAGACGGAAGACATCGATCAGGTCCAACTTGGCCAGTC
The DNA here is from genome assembly GCA_018292915.2 of Batillaria attramentaria. NCBI lineage: Eukaryota > Metazoa > Mollusca > Gastropoda > Batillariidae > Batillaria > Batillaria attramentaria. The sequence continues at coordinate 99,880 of JACVVK020000733.1, read as the reverse complement.
TCTCGTTAGCCTGGGTGACGATGCCAGCGTAGTAGCGCTGTATCTCTGCGATCGCCAGTGTCCCATTCCCACTGTTCCTGGCTAAAAACCTGCACATCAGTGGCAATATTCCTTCATTCTCTTACACTGACGTAAGTATTGCCATGTATTATTCTAGTGTCCCATTCCCACTGTTCCTGGCTAAAAACCTGCACATCAGTGGCAATATTCCTTCATTCTCTTACACTGACGTAAGTATTGCCATGTATTATTCTAGTGTCCCATTCCCACTGTTCCTGGCTAAAACCTGCACATCAGTGGCAATATTCCTTCATTCTCTTACACTGACGTAAGTATTGCCATGTATTATTCTAGTGTCCCATTCCCACTGTTCCTGGCTAAAAACCTGCACATCAGTGGCAATATTCCTTCATTCTCTTACACTGACGTAAGTATTGCCATGTATTATTCTAGTGTCCCATTCCCACTGTTCCTGGCTAAAAACCTGCACATCAGTAGCAATATTCCTTCATTCTCTTACACTGACGTAAGTATTGCCATGTATTATTCTAGTGTCCCATTCCCACTGTTCCTGGCTAAAAACCTGCACATCAGTAGCAATATTCCTTCATTCTCTTACACTGACGTAAGTGTTGCTATGTATTCTAGTGTCCCATTCCCACTGTTCCTGGCTAAAAACCTGCACATCAGTGGCAATATTCCTTCACTCTCTTAAGGCCGTTCTTAACCGGGCAGACTTTTGGTTCGCGAACTAGGTTCGGAGAGTACGGCGAACTAGGTTCGCGCACGTTGTTTCTTAACCGACCAAATACTTGTGCGGAAACCCTGGTTCGAAAGGTTCGGCGAACTAGGTTCGAGGACTGCATAGCGTGTCGTGGGAACCCTCGCAATCCTTTTGCCGATCCTGCGCTCTGATTTGTTGCTCGGGGAGAGCTGTTGTGCGCATGTACAAACTTGAGGAAAATGGCGGACGGCATTGCGGCTATCGACTCACTTCACATTTCCCTCTCTTGCGCTCTTTTCCTCTTATCTCCTCTTCCTCGGCTTCCAAGAGTTCACTCAAAACGATAACTACCGCAAATGCCTGGTCGTCTCGATCTACGAAGGCGGCCATTTTGGTTGTTTACGATTGTCTCAACTTCCGAGTCCGCCTTGTTCGGGCGATGACGTATGCATATCATTAACGGTCGGTTAAGAAAGAGAACTAGTCCGGCCGAACCTCTGGAACTATGTACGTGTGTGCGCTTGCCCTGTTCGTATACAATACACAGTTCGCCGAACAAGTTCGCCAGACTGGTGGTTCGCCCGGTTAAGAACGGCCTTTACACTGACGTAAGTATTGCCATGTATTATTCTAGTGTCCCATTCCCACTGTTCCTGGCTAAAAACCTGCACATCAGTGGCAATATTCCTTCACTCTCTTACACTGACGTAAGTATTGCCATGTATTATTCTAGTGTCCCATTCCCACTGTTCCTGGCTAAAATTCTCTTACACTGACGTAAGTATTGCCATGTATTATTCTAGTGTCCCATTCCCACTGTTCCTGGCTAAAAACCTGCACATCAGTGGCAATATTCCTTCACTCTCTTACACTGACGTAAGTGTTGCCATGTATTATTCTAGTGTCCCATTCCCACTGTTCCTGGCTAAAAACCTGCACCTGATTGGCAACATTCCTTCACTATCTTCTGTTGACGTAAGTTTTGCCATGTAATATTCAACAGTCCCAAACGCCGGTCACTGACATAAGTGTTGCCATGTATTATTCTAGTGTCCCATTCCCACTGTTCCTGGCTAAAAACCTGCACATCATTGGCAATATTCCTTCACTGCCTTCCCTTGACGAAAGTTTTGCCATGTAACATTCAATAGTCCCAATCGCAGGTCATCGACTGAATCCAGGGAAGGCTCGGAAGCTGGGGCAATTTGTATTATGCATGATACTGGGGATGAGGATGATGTTATGATGATGCTATGGAGGTCCATGGTTTCTGAGTTTCCACGCTTCCTGTCATGAATAACCCGGCGTTAACCAGGCCTGGGCACTACGGAACCCGCGGTGCCGACCATGTAATCATCCACATCGTATGGTGCGTCATACTACAACAAGGGAAACAACCTCAATTACGCCCATAACACACGCGCTTTGGGTAAGAGCCGACCTAGACAGAAAAAAAAATACCACTTCCCTTTGCTGGGATTCGAACCCGAATTCACTGTGACTACACCCCTTGTATATACACTTACTGGCTGTAGGCAGCGAAGTCTATGACAAGCAGCAACTCGACACGGTTGTTTGCACCGTCAACCTGGCGGACAAGACGGTGAACGCTGTCGACATCTCTCTCCTGCGGTAAGTCACGCTCCGCTGCACGCAACACGGAACAGGTAAAGTATAGGGAATATTCGCTGGAATCCTAATAGAATTTCTTTTCCCCTGAGCTATGTTACGGACGATTAGTTTTGAACGGGGCGATATTTTTTGTCATCTCTCTCTCTCTCTTCTTTTCTTTTAACTCTGAAGATCCAAAGCCCCGGTGTCGTAGAATATTTCGGAACCAGGATAAATCGGAACCGGTTCCCAAAATTCCTAGGATATTTCGGAACCATTCCCATTTATCCCGCACCTGGCAGACAAAATTCATGTGGGCTAATGACCTTCTACACGGTTCCGAAATATGCTGGTGGTTTTCAAATATCCTGTCACGAGAGTCAGGATAAATCGGAATGGTTCCGAAAAATCCTGCCACCAGGGCCAGGATAAATCGGAATGGTTCCCATTCGTCCGGTTCCGAAATAATCTGTGACACCGGCACCCCTGCCTACTATAATTATGATAAGGCTTGTTTAAAAAAAAAAAAAAAAAAAAAAACTGTACACCAGTAGGAGCCACTTCAAGCCACTATTACGCAAGGCGTAGGCCTTCCCCGCTAGGCCCGAGACCGCTGCAGATTGCATAATAGTGGCTTGAAGTGGCTCCTAAGTGATCTGAAGATTTCAAGTAAAATTTTGTTTTTTTGCACGGGATTTTAAGAGTTAATCTGTTCAGAGTCTTTGTGCTGTTTTGTTGTCGTTGTCGTTGTCGTTGTCGTTGTCGTTGTCGTTGACGTTGTCGTTGTTGTTGTTATTGTCGTTGTCGTTGACGTTGTTGTTGTCGTTGTTGTTGTTATTGTCGTTGTTGTTGTTGTTGTTTTTTGGTTTGTTTGTTTTTTAATTCAACTTGTGTTATTTCTGTAAAATTCTGGTTATGTCTTCACGCACAGAGTTTGTACTTTATGAAAGAACTTTTGGATCAATTTGATGTGATCATTAGCCGGGATAGCCGAATAGTAGAGCGTTGGACTCTCAATGCTCGGGTCATGAGTTCGAATCCCGGCTAGAGTCAAAAATATTTGTGTTGTCCTTTTTGTCCTTGCCTCGTCTTTGATATCACCCACACGTGGTGGAAAAGGGCGTTAAACACCTGAACACCCACCCGCCCACCCTTGATCATTACATTCAATATTATTTCCATTTTACTTTTGCACAAAAGTTACTGTCTGACATACAATTGATTTGCTGAAAAAAAGAACGTAAGTTGCTATTTGTTTGTTTGTTTGTTTGTTTGTTTGTTTGTTTGTTTGTTTGTTTGTTTGTTTGAATTGAGTGTTCTTACGTAGCTGAAGAATATCATCGGCACTGTCTGCTGTGTGACGGGCGACAATTCGAAAGTCGTCAGGGTGCCTTCCCTTGTCCAAAGCGCCTCGGTTCTGAAAACGATGAATTTAACATGTGTGAGAAGTGACGTATGATAATCGTTCAAAATATCCAAACGATAAATGAAGCGTCCTTGTTTTGTTTTGTTTTGTTGTGTGTGTGTGTGTGTGTGTGTGTGTGTGTGTGTGTGTGTGTGTGTGTGTGTGTGTGTGTGTGTGTGTGTGTGTGAGACAGACAGACAGACAGACAGACAGAGCCTGGGAGAGAGAGAGAGAGAGAGAGAGAGAGAAGAAGAAGAAGAAGTGACATTATCGCTGATTATGCACTCACCACGTGTTCAGTGTCTCTCTGTAGAGGATCATCCTGTAACGCCTTTATTTTCCCTGGAACATGTTTAACAGAGTTTACAACTTACGCATAATTATATGCGGCATTAGTCCAAATGACGCTCTTAAACAACCACAACAACAACAACAACAACAACAACAACAACAACAACACTCTCATTCTGTCTCGTCTCGACTACGGTAACTGGATCTGTTCTGGTAGGCCTTCATCGTTGCCCCGTCTTCGATATCGCCCGCATAAGGTGAAAAAAGACGTTAACCCCCCCAAATACCCACCCGCCCACCCACCCATGCTTTATCCATTCACCCGCTTCAGCGCATTCAGAACATTCAGTGCAGCTCGCCTAGTCCTCCGCTTGGAAAACTCAGACCATATATGTATGTATATCTACACAAACAGCTCAGAATAATTTGGAAGCCTCAGTATATCAGAAGACTTACATTTAACTGTTCGCGTGGGCAGAGTGGGGTGTGGTTTTCCGTCTCAAAGCATGTCGTTTGTTTAGTAAAGGGAGACCACCATTGAAAAGTTTGTAAAATTAAACTCTTGTTGTTTCCCTTGGGCTGTATGCATACACGACTGTCCCCGCGTTTTCTTTTCTGTTCTTTCTCTTCTTTCTTTTTCTTTTCTTTTTTTTTTTTCTTTTTTTTTCTGCCCCCCCCCCCCCCCCCCATTTTTCCTTTTTTATTTTTCCACTTTCTTTCTTTCTTTTTTTTTTTTCTTTTCTGTTCTGTTCTTTAATAATAATAATAATAATAATGATAATGAGTATTATATAGGCGCTTTACCCAATTTCATGAATCGGCTCAAAGCGCCGCGAACTGAACCCAACA
>JACVVK020000733.1:87500-90000 GCA_018292915.2 Batillaria attramentaria | reverse complement strand
GTATGTATGTATGTATGCCTGAGTCCTGTAAAACTTGCGTGCGAGCGATCATGATGTATGTTGGCCGGTGTGGTGAGCTTCATGTATATGTTAATTTCTCGTTTCATGTACCCCCCAACGGGGTTTTGAAATAAACTTTGGCTTGACTTGACTTGGCTAAAGCCAGGTAATAATAGGCGCTTTACCCAATTTCATGAATCGGCTCAAAGCGCCGCGAACTGAACCCAACACGCACGCTCAAGTGAATCACACACATTCTCTCACACACTGGACATAAACACATTACAATCACGTGGTGCGAAGGGTGAGCTCAGCTATTTAAATTTCGGAATTTAGAATTGCATTTATGTTTCAAATTTGGTGGGCTGAACATTTCCAAAGCAGAGCAACCCGGATCCGTCCCGGGGTTCAAACCAGTAAAACTTGGAAAGTGTAAACAGTCTCAATCATTTTAAATGACTTCTTTCCGGCGTGTAATAATTTTCCACAGGGCACTGCGGAAATACGGATTGCAGAATCCGTACACGACCGGGTTGGCAGCGTTAGAAATGAGGTGGGAACGGAGAAAGAACTCGCACACCTCTCTCCCAGCCCCACTGCCACATGCCTCTGTGATTCTCCCACCACGATCAGCAATGTAGAGGGTAATTGCAAAATACGGGAGATAACTTAAGATGTAAATGAATGTGATGAAGAGAAAGACGAGAGTTGTCTGCTTAACTCTGTTGCCGTGTTTGGTAAATTGAAAAGAAGAAGTGGAAGGTTTGCGGAACAATCCACCGTCTGTACTCTCGTAACGGCCAGAGAGGGTAAGGTTGATGGACGATGTTAACTCAGCCGAATACGAAATCGGCGGGAACGGCGGAGAAGGATTCGAAAGCGGTTCAAATTCGTTTTGATCCGCTGTGGCGGTAGTGTCGCTCTGCGTGCGGAATAAAGGTTTCTTCGCGAGGCGTTTGGCGTGAGCGTTGCAAGCCCGCTGATTGGTCAGTTCTAGCGATAGACCGCTCATGGACCGGCGTTTTGTGGCTGGATCCGGAGATGGGAGGTTCGCACCCAGCAAGAGTGTGTCGCTTTCGCTCAACCTTCTAGCCGATTCTCGGCTCCACCGCGAGCCAGAGAACCGAGTGGCACCGTTTCGGGAATACCCACGGTGTTCTCTAGAGAACTGGGTCTTTCCGATTTCACTACTGTCTGACGTGCGGTCCTGCATCACGGATCCAGAGCCAGATGGAACGATGCTAGAGGAATTTCCACAGTTTTGACCAGAAGACCGGGTATTCCCGATTTCACTACTATCTGACGTGCGGTCCTGCATCATGGCTCCAGAGCCAGATGGAACGATGTTAGAGGAATTTCCACAGATTTGACCAGAAGACCGGGTATTCCCGATTTCACTACTATCTGACGTGCGATCCTGCATCACGGCTTCTAAGCCAGATGGAACGATGTTTGAGGAATTTTCGCAGTCTTGGCCAGAGGACCGGGTATTCTCAAATTCGCTGCGATCTGAGGTGTGGGTCTGCATAGTGGCACCAGAACCAGATGAGAGGATGCTTGCGAAATTCTCGCAGTCTTGAACAGAGAACTGGGTATTCCCTTCACTACTATCTGATGTGCGGGCTGGCATCTCGACAAGGGAGCCAGATGACGGAATTTGGGAGGAATCCCGGAGCTCCTTCCCAGAGGACCAGGAATCCCCGATTTCACTACTGTCTGACGTGCGAGTCTGCATCACGGCACCAGAGCCAGATGAGAGGATGTTTCCGAAATTCTCGCAGTCTTGACCTGAGAACCAGGTATTCCCTACGTCACTACTATCTGAGGTGCGGTCTTGCATCTCGACAACGGAGCCACACGACCGGATTTGGGAGGAATCCCGACAGTCTTGACCAGAGGATCTGAAATCCCCGATTTCACCACTATCTGACGTGCCAGTCTGCATCACGGCACCAGAACCAGATGAGAGGATGTTTGCAAAATGTTCGCAGTCTTGACCAGAAAACCAGGTATTCCCTATGTCGATACTATCTGAGGTGCGGGCTTGCATCTCGACAGGGGAGCCAGATGACTGGATTTCACTGGAATCCCGGAACTCTTGACCAGAGTACCGGAAATCCCCGATTTCGCCACTATCTGACGTGCGAGTCTGCATCACGGCACCAGAGCCAGATGAGAGGATGTCTGCAAAATTCTCGCAGTCTTGACCAGATAACCGGGTATTCCCTATGTCACTACTATCTGAGGTGAGGGCTTGTATCTCGACAATGGAGCCACACAACTGGATTTGGGAGGAATCCCGGCAGTCTTGACCAGACGATCGGGAATCCCCAATTTCACTACTTTCTGACGCGTGAGTCTGGGTCACGGCACCAGAGCCAGATGAGACGATGTCGCTGCTCTCTGAGGTGCTGATGTGCGTAACGGCGCCTGAGTCGGGCGGTGGAATATGAGGGGGATAACCGCAGTCTGGACCGGAGGAACGGGCATTCCCAGTTTC